>JABCKQ010026223.1:0-25431 GCA_018857305.1 Termitomyces sp. T159_Od127 | reverse complement strand
ACAGACAAGACGGGGTTACGGTAATATCAAGACTAGAGTACCTACTTACTACTCTGCGCCTTATATACTATGTAGTACGTATGGCCCAGGGATCAGGCCCGGGTTCCAGCAGCGGGTCGCGGCGCTGGGGCTTGGGATGAGACCCGGGGGCCACACGGGACGGGGTGAGGCTAAGACATGTCGCGCGGCGTGGAGGTCTTGTACTGGAAGCGCAGAGATACGTGGTGGTGGTGCGGTGAGGAGGGAGCGGGAGCAGGGCGTGGCGTGCGCAGGTTGGCGGCAGTGATGCGTGATCATGATGCATGATGGGGGTCTCGGCGCGGGCCGGGGGTGACGGGTGGTGCTGGCGCTGAGGTGGTGTGATAGCCGAGACCCGGCGCTGATGTGGCGGTCACAGCGGTGATGGCCGGGGATGCCACAGGTGGCAGTGGCTGGTGGCGTCAACGGGCGGTGATGGCCGGTGATGGCCAGGGGAGTTGGCCAGGTAGCGGTCCAGGCCCGGGGCGGTTGTGGGGGTGGTTTTTGGAGGGTTGGAGTCCCAGGGGTTGGTAGTGGGTCGTGACAGACTGAAGGAGTACAACACATGTGACTTCTCCACAAGGTCAAGGGTTAAACCCCCAATTATGTCTGTTAATGTTCATTTCCAGGGACATTGCTAATCAATCCTCAAAGTGTCATATTTCTGTGCTTGAAGACATGCTGTCTTCTCATTGAGGAACTTTTATCCAACATCCAGAGCATGTGTCTTTTTTAGCCAGTTAGCTCCCAACATTTTGAAGGGTTTACAATCCTATCCCAAACAATCCTATCCCAGAAGAATCCCACATTGTGTTCATTCTGTAAGGTAGTCTAACAATTACTAAGAATTATTTCCATTTGCTTGCAATTACTCTAGTATTATCAAAAAGCCACTTTAGGACTATGGCCACATATCAGAACTAATATATTAGGTACCTGGGTTAACATAAGTACCCATATATTACCATGTATTCTAGGCAACTTTTTGCTGATAAACACAATGGAATCTACAGTGGATCATATACTAACAGAATGTCTGGCCTCAGGGCAAGAGGTAATATGGAACCTGACAAAAAGATACATGAGAAGCAAAAGCAATAGCCCAGAGTAGAACTGAACTGCCTAATGACAGATAAATCCTGCTTTGGTAGGAAGGCAAGAAACATACAGCTAGTGAGGCATATGTGGCAGACTTTGTTACCAGAAGAAGTAGACCCCCTCAAGGCATGGAAAACAGTGACCGAGGTTTTAGTGGGTATTGGATAGCTGAGTCCCACACTTTGTGCATCAAAGCATTTTCCATGGGATGGCTCCAGACTTGACAGGCTAACAAAATGTATTGAACATATAACTACTATCCCAGGATGCAGAAGTCATTTCTGTGGATTGTCTGTACTCTTAAAGTGATAACCATCAAAAAAAAAAAAAAAGAAAGAAAGAAAGTTAGATGGAACTCTAATTGTATGTGATAATACATTGTAACTCTTTTAATCTAGGTACAAGTATACTATCAGTATAGATACTATTGTCCATAAGTATATTTCAGAACATGTAAATAAAAATGAGGGTACTCCTACTGTGTGCATATATATATTATAAAAAGAACAAAGCATTCAGTGCCAATGTTGGTGGCTGTCAGGTCCTGCTGACCACGGGGGCTCAGTCCACTGGGCAAATACCTTACGTGGTGATCACCGTGTCCATGGACACAGAGCACTGGTAGGGTGCGAGGCATAGGAGGCTGAAGCGGGGCGGGAGCAGTGTGCTGGGGAGTACCGGTAGCGCTGGATGAGTGGGTGAGTGCCGGGGGGGTGGAGGACAAGTGCCAGGGGATAGGCATGAGTCCCGGGGATGCAAGAGGGGGGAATGAGCGAGCGCCGGTGCGTGAGCAAGTCCTGGAGTTCAAGTGATAACAGATGCAGGGACTTAGCGAGTCCTGGGGATGGAAACAGAGATGTGGAGATTAAGCAGGCCAAAAGGGGAAAGGGTCGAGATAAGATAAGGGGAGAGGGAACAGAGTAAGTTGAGATGAGGAACCAAAGACAGAAGAGACAAGAGAACTTAGAGTTGAGAGAGAGAGAAGAAGCAAAGTAGAATGGATTAGAGTACGAGACGAGTAGAGGTGAGGCAAGGAGACAATACGAGGCGAGTATGATAAGAAATGAAGCAAGTGGAAATGATGAGACCAGAATGCACGAGAAAACAAGACAGAAACAAAAACACAACAAAACAGTATGGGGCTATGGTAATATCAAGACTAGAGTACTACTTACTACTCTATGACTTATATACTACACAATAGGTAGGCCCCGGGGCTCAGGCCCGGGTTCCGGTGGCAGGTCATGGCACCGGGGCCTGGGGTGAGACCTGGGGGCCACGCGGGGTGGGTCGGGGGTTGAGACATGTCGTGCAGTGCAGAGGTCTCATACTGGAAACACAGAGACACACGGTGGTGGGGCAGTGAGGAGGGAGCAGGAGCAGGGCATGGTGTGCGGAGGTCAGGTCGGTGGTGATGCATGATCATGATGCATGATGGAAGTCTCAGCATGGGCCAGGGGCGACGGGTGTTGCTGGTGCCGGCGCTGATGTGGCGGCTATGGGTGGTGTGATAGCCGAGGCTAGTACTGATGTGGCGGTCATGGCGGTGATGGCCGGGGAGTGCCACGAGTGGCAGTGGCTGGTGGCGGTGATGGGCGGTGATGGGGGGCTGCCGAGGGGGTTGGCTGGGTAGCGGTCCAGGCCCGGGGTGGTCATGGGGGTCGTCTTGGGGAGGGTTGGAGTCCCGGGGGTCGGTAGCGGGTCGTGACAGTGGCCCTGGCATCGTATTCATGGTACCTCGTTGCTTATCACACTTGTCATACCCACGACACTCCAAGACTTTGGACTTACAGACAGTTTATGTATCAGTCTTGCACCAATTGTGGCATATGAAGTGTGAGGCATGAAGGCAGGTAGAATCAGAGGTTATCCCTGGAATCTGACATTGACCACATGACTTCCTAATTAAGTGTTGTACTACTCAAATACCCTAGGTAAAATTAAAGAAGTCACGACCCAAGATAGGACGACAACAGAAATACTACCAATCATCGGCCTTGGATATCCAATGCTACTATTGGTACTTGTTGGTGCAGGGGTCGTAGTAGCTGTACTTGTACTGGAGACAACAACGGTACTGGTACCACTGGACAATGAAGACAGCACCATCGAACTTTGCAAAGTCATGGCTGAAGAAAGAGTCATGCTGGGGGTAGCAGAGGCAGCTGTTGTAAAAGTGCTATTGTCGGGACCCACCAAGAAGTAATTTCCAGCTAGCGGACTTGTGAGATTCACAGCACTAGTAAATGCTGAGAAATTAAACCCGAGTCTCTGCGTAGAAGAATTGACGAGTGTGGCCACAACGTTTGAAAAGTTGTCCGGTTGTATATATACGACCAAGACGTATCTATAGGAGGGAAGGTAAGAGCTGAAAATCAATCTTGAGATGGATTAAGATAACTGACCGATGCGGAGGGTCTCCCGGCGGCGGAGTCGGCGGGAACCATTCAAACAGGGCTGCACTTTGATTGACAAGATTTGATGAGGTCGGATCCATGCTGAAGTTGGCCCCCAAAAAATGCAGGAACTCGGTCTTATTTATGCCTTGAGGAGATGGGACATCTGGGTCCACTAGAGCTAGGACAAGTGTTTCACTGCCCGCGAGAGTGGTTGTATCATCCTGTATGAGAGAGAACATTGGCTCCGCCGCGGTTTCTGTGCGTGGATTGAATTAATTGAAGCATTATCCATGTTTCAAGCTCTTACGATTCTCTGGTAAAAGAGAACCGGATACAACGTTGACCGCATCCGCAGACGTCGTCGCTGGGAAGGTGATATTGATCAAGTCCATCGGTGTGAAAGTAGAAAGCAGGTCCGGGACAATATGCGCTTGCGAGAATGCCTGCGTCACATTACTCAGGAGCGAGGAATCTACCTGAGCGTGAAGCAAAGGTAAGAAAGGAAGAGCGATTATGATAAAGTAGCGCATTATGTTGTACATTTGGTCGAGAGAAAGAAAGGACTTGTATACAAGGCCAGCTGGGAAAACCTCCAAACAAGCGACGACGACGGTGGGATTGATCATTGCGCAGCTTGATCCTTCTCATGTTTCCGCAAAGACACGGCAAGTGCTGACCCGGCGTTTGCAGAAGAGGATCTATTTTGTGCATCACTGATAGTCACCGAACAAGGGTGCGAAAAGCGACTCGGCCTGTGTCGCATCAGCCCTTCTACGACTACTGGACACTGTAGAAACGCTCTGTGGTTATCTTTGTTAGCAATCGCCCTTCGAAAAGTTGATGAAGGTATCTAGAGCTGAACTCCAGGCATTCCTTTACGCCTCTCTGACACCAGTCCCTAGAGACCTCATCTTTCTCACAGGCGCTTCGGTCCATAGTTGGAGACGTCGACGCGACGCGCCAATGTTAATCGAATACTCTCGCCAAGTTTATAATGGGAGATCCCAAGGGACGAACAATAAATATCTAGTGAAGAACAATAAGGATAGAGCTAGCAACATGAACAATGCTTCGTTTACAATCTTTTACTTCCTTGAACCTGCCTTTGAGGACCCTTTCCGCATTAGACGTTCCACCTTGGTACATTCACTCTCGCCCCTTACGCACACGAAGGTGGCATCATCACTACCTCCCCCATCCGGTATAACGCACTTGACGTCCTGCACATCAGGACAAGGACAGTCGACGGGCCGCGAAACGCAGTCTAGAGTCGTAGGGCAAAGATATCGCGAACATTGTACTAAAAGAGTGGTAATCAAGTTCAATGGATGTAGCCAAAATGGATAGTGGGCAATACCGCTCTCGACTTGGGCCGTCCATTGGGATGCACCAGAGCGCTGTTGTTGCTGATATTGTTGTTGGTATTGCTGCTGGTGTCCGAACATGTTGCCGAAAAAATCAAAGTTGGCCGTTACCAATCCAATGGTGAGGGGGAGCACGGATACAATTGCTCGTAGCATTAGGTATAAAACAAGTTACAAGTGTGTGGAGGCAAGTTCAGTTCGATCAACGTGTCACTCACGTGAACCTTTTTTAAAGACGTTGCTGGTAGGAGGGATACATATACAGGCACGAATACAAATAGCTAGTACCGTCCATGATATCAAGAAACCGTTAGGGAAGAGGACATAGAGGGGAAGACGAGGACAGCGACCAGAGCGTGCCTCGAGGTACTGAAGTGAAATTTGCAGAAAGTAAAGATAAAGAAGATGCAGAAATTATATACGAGTAGACTGAGAGGTTGTCAATATGATACATGATGAAAGAAGAGCTGTAGATGGATAGGATGTGACTGGGTCTCAGAAATGGAAGCCCATTTGTTCCTCAATCAGGGCTGTGGAGGTTTCTTCGTCTATCCCAAGAAACCTCCGCGGCGTGAATGCTGCTTCCTGACCGAAAGTCGTCCGCCGCGGAGTCGGACTGTCGTGCTGCACCCTGTCTCCCGCCAGAGGCTTTTTGGGAGTAGCAGGCGTCGACTTGGCTTTAAGCCTCTCAGACACTCGCCTCTGAGCTGGAGTGGAGAGCGGCTGCGCCTTTGACTCTCTCTCAAGAGGCGCTGTGGCTGCTTTTCGGGTCTTTCGCCGGGGAGGGATGTTCTCCTTTACGACACTGCCCTTGTCTTTGTCACTAGAGGCTGGCAGACATGATGTTTCATCGGCAGAAGAGGGTGATGGGGGATCATAGTAGACATGGAAGCCGGGATGATGGATAGATTGGAGGTCGGTCTGGGGCAGTGTTGGGACAAAAGGACCAGATGAGGCTTGGTTGTCGAAACAGTCATGCAGATTTTTCAATCCGCAGCTAGACGGTGTTCGCCTTGGGGAACCAAAGTCAAGCCGTTTGGCCGGACTGCTGGGGCCAGCAAGGACATCTGAGAAGGCATTGCGGCGAGCAAGATGGCTTCTGGGAGAATAGATGCCCTCCTCGTCGAGGATGCGGCGCTTTGCAGGGCTGAACAAAACAGGGACCGGGGACGGGGGACGTTTGCGGGAGTGGTTAGGGTTGATGGGGAGGAACTGGTCGAGAGGAAGATCCTTGAGGGGGCCTGGGCGATCCATTGTCCTTGCGCAGCCAAAATTTCAATTTGAAGCAAAAAGAAAACCGAACACGCAGCATGCCTCGTCACAACATCTGTCACGCGTGACCGTTCGCGTTCTGACGATCCACAAATTAAGTACATACATACAGCTACATACTTTTACGACCCGACGGCCATCACCACGTCGAAAACACCTGTTCCTGTCAGGTTAGGTCGCCCGAGGACAATGTTACCTGATGGCGTTGACAGATCGTCGAAGTCCCCATACAATGTTGCATCCGACAAGAACGCCGCTGTCGTCTCGTACGACGCCTTCAGTAGCGGTGACGGGTTCGTGGAGATGCCCTTGCGATTAAACGGTTTATAACCACCATCGAATGTCTGTGCACTGTCACCAACAGTCCGCGCCACAGCAAAGCAACACGTACCATATAATCCGCAATGAGTTCTAAGTGACGGCGATTGACTTGGATATTATATGCTCCGAACACTCCTCCCATCTCCTTCAGAATCGATGCACGTGCCATTTCCACTCCATAAGTCTTCAGGATTGCATAAATGTCATTTGAATAGATATCGTCGTCTTCGAGAATGCTCTCATCTGACTCTGATGCAAACCGCCACAAGCCCTTGAAGTTGGAACCATTAGTGGTCAGCTAGAATAAATCGTGTTAGAATCTCATAGAAGTGTCCACTATCGAGAAAGAGCACCTTGATTTCGGGCTCTTCTCCCTTCTTACTGTCATCTTTCATCTGGAAGCATTCAGTAATACCAAGGATTTCGCGAACAACAGTCGCTCGGCACGTGCGCTCCACGATACCGACAAAGAGCAGTTTAGGCATGTCCATACGGAACTAGAACAACACACGTGTGAGCCACCTTCAAAGATACAGGAAAGATGACCGACCTCAAGCTGGAATGTACATCCTGCCTCCGTGAACGAAAATTCTCTTGCCGGATTAAGATTCGATAGGAACTCGCTCTCAACCTTCTTGATCTGCTTTTCAAGGGAGTTGATCTTGATTTTCTTCTCAACCTGTCTAGTTTCCTCATCGTCACTCCCAGCCGGAGAGGCAAACTCGGCCTCGAGAGCATCGTTCCCATACTCTTCAGCATCCTCCTCGTCATCCTCATCACTCTCATACGACGCCTGTTCTTTCTTCCGTCTTGACCGCTTCTCGTCATCAGCATCCCCATCTCCTACTTCACTTTCCTCGTCTTCATCCCTTTTATTCCTCGGTACAGCTGCTTCCTCACCCTCATCCCCTTCCTCATCACCACCACCTTCACCTTCACCTTCACCTTCACGTGCTTTGACCTTCTTACCCTTTCCTAGTTCCGCGATCTGGTTTCGCAAGTCCGCATCAAGCTTCTTCATCTCGGCCTGAATCTCCTTCTTCAGTGTAAGCGGGAAACGCGTCGCAAATGCTGCAAGAATTTCTGATGGGTATGTATCATATTCCGCGATGTACTCCTCCTTTGGGAAAAACTTGAGCTCAATTGTGAATCGCGTCCGCCGAGCATTTCCCTCGGCCTTCATCTGCTCCTTCACCGTGACGTTCTCCACGATTTGAGAGAGTTTCACACGACTTGCACGTTTGCAAAATATGTCGACATCTTCGGGAGACGTTCCTTTACGCACTTTCATGGTCATCGAGGGTGTTTTTGGTTTTTGCGAGGCTGTCATAACGATTTCACGCAGACGTGGGATACCAAGCGTAACGTTAGCAGCGCCATGTCCTGGAGCACCAATGATTAGCGAGAATTGAGTCTCATCTCTTCCGCGTGGCTTACCGGCGAAATGAAAGGTGTTTAGGGTCATTTGTGTGGATGGTTCACCAATACTGGGAGAGATAGATATCAAGAAGAAAATCGACTGTGAAAGGTGCTCTTTGGCCTACCCTTGAGAAGCAAGAAGCCCGACAGCCTCTCCTGGCTCAATGAGACTCCGCATATACTTGATGTTCATTAACAATCGGAAGTTTGACGCGCGTATCGGTTCCTTGCGACTCCGCATGCGCTCGTCGACTTTCGGAACACCCTTTCCCGTGAGAAGGCCACTAGGATTCGTCTTGATGTACTTGTCTACAGCTATAGAGAATTGCTCAGAAGTACTACCGAGATGCTGACTGGGACTGTAGAGTGCTAATGCCGGATCATATTTGTCACGTTTGGAAGGTTCGCCTTTACTGTGACGATCTGCCGACCTCTTCATAACCTTTTTCATGTAAGATGCTGCAGAAGTCTCATCAAGGCGTCCAGTAACCATCCGTGGCTGGAGTATGTTCACAAAGGAAACTTCGTTCCGTGCAATGAAGTCAAATTCATACAGATGTTTTTGCTTCGTCACGTCGAGTGCGTCGCCGCCATAATAGAATTGGTAAATCGAGTTGTCACTTCCGCGCACGGTGTGGTCGTAGTGTACACGGATGCCCTCTAGATGTTTAATAAGGCAGCGTTGGAGGTATCCAGAACGCGAAGTCTTGACAGCAGTGTCGATGAGACCTTCACGACCAGCCATACAGTGGAAATAGAATTCCTGCGGTCTGACGCCAGTCAAGAAACGACTAGCAACATAACCTCCAGCGATGGCCTTGGTCTCGAACGGACGAAAAGAAGGCAGAGTCTTGCCGCTGACCATGACCGGTACACGACGGCCCTCCAACTCCTGTTGGCCCAAAGCACAAGATATCTGTCGAGCATTGACAGCAGAACCTTTGGCTCCCGATAGCGTCATCGTCTGCATGTGATTGTGAGGGAACTTGCGCCATAGCTCATGGGGCAGAACGGCATCAGATATTGAGGAGGTCAGCTTTGAGAGTTTGGTTTTCACAGTAACGTCGAGGCCGGCCATTTTGTTGTCATCACGTAGGACGTCTTCCAATAATGATTTCAAAGCCTCGGGAACATCTTGCTGAGGAGTCGAACTTAGAGACGGAAAGTTCTCGATGGCACCCTCAGTGCCCAAATTCTTGCCTTTCTCCAAGAGGGCATCTCTCATGGCGTTCCCTTCTGGTGTCAAAGTCAGATCGTCTATGCGACACGTGAATGCTCGGTGCTGCAAAAACTTGGTAAACAGTCGACTGAGGATACCGAGCAATTGGCCCGCAATGTCAGCGCCATAGAGTTCATAGACAGAGTGAACCAGGCCATAGTCTGATGCTCCAAAGGCTGCCTTGTCTAAAACTCCACAAAGTAGTTCACCATCCATAAGGACTACCTTGTCCTCTTTTGAGTCAGCACCCCATAGATACCCTGGAACCTTCGTCTTTGCATTCAAATTCAGGCCCTCGACATTAGCGGGGGTGATGTTTTTCAGGATTGTTGAAATCTAAGATAGAGATATCAGCTTCGTGTGCGTAAGATTGGAAGTCAAGTGGATAGCTTACGATTTGCTTGCCTGTCCATAGTGGTTTAGGTTTCCAAATTGTGGGAGGAAGAGTGACAAGGTGGCTCTGGTTGTCCTCTGGCCGTAGTGCACCATAAAGAAGCTGGAAATACTCTTCACGAGAGAAGAAAGCATCCTGACTTGTCATCCAGACTCCGGCAACAACGTGATCCTGAATCAGGCCGCGCAAAGGATTTCCTGATGTCGGCACAAGATACTGATTATTTGTATTGGCAATCATCATGGCCTCTGCACGAGCAATCTGATTTTCTAGAAATGGAGGAAATGTTAAGCGTGACTTTCTGGGAAGAATGAAGATTACTTGCGAGGAAAGTGTATGTTCATCTCTTTCTCACTATATCAGTATATATCATCCACTATGTAGAGGTAGATACTTGCCATCACCATCAAAGTCCGCTAAAAAGACACATCATTAATGAGTGATTATAACTTGCGGAGAACAGAACCTACCATTGTAAGAATTACTGGAGGTTGAAAATTGGCATTAGAATCGGCATAATTGTCAAGTTCTGTTGGACAAACCAATTGGCATAATGCATACGTATGGTCTTCTCCCCTTGCAACACGCGAGCTCTATGAGCCATCATACTCGGTTTATGCAAGGTAGGTTGTCGGTTTAGAATCAGCATGTCTCCGTCACGCAGATGTCGGTAAACCTTCTTATTCACAGCAGGTGTACGTGTATAAAGTCCTCGCCGTGTCGTGCCACTTTGTTCACCTTCCTGTGGTGTCAACAGTTGGTTTGCGATAGCAGTACGCTGTTCGATAGTAAGCTTGTCCTGGAGTACCCCACCAGTGTCAGAAATATCCCTTGAAAAGAGAGAAACGCTTACAAGAGATTGCTGGCGTCCGTCTTCATATTCGACCAACGATGCACCAGGATAGCCACGAGGGCCAGTAATAACTAGTTGGCGGAGTTCATGAAAGTTCGCGGGGGTCACAGGCTCGGGAAAGGTCAATTTCCTTGCGAAGACTGGCGGCACTCCAATCTCATTTGGTTCAATGTTGACATCAGGAGAAATGACAGACCGAGCTGCATAGTTTACTCGTTTACCCTAAAGTATATGTAGTGAGCGAAGATCAGCAGAGGAAATGGTAAGGACTCACCATCATGTTCTTGCGGAACAATCCCTCCTTCTTCTCTAAACCCTGTTTGACTCCAACGGGAGGAGGCTTTCCCTGCCGGAGAGGTGCCGGATTTTTATTGCTATCTATGAAACTATTGACATCAACTTGAAGCTGGATTAAACTTTCAAGGAGGGATGTCATAATGTTTCTTTGGGCTTTCTGATCAAAGTCAGGGCTTTTAGCTGAAGCTTTCTTGAGGTCATCGTTCAGGTCACGAAGACGATAGCATGTGTTTAAGACTTTTGAAAGTAGTGTATTCTGAGGGTGTTCAAAGAGAACATCGTTCATCTTCGCGGGCGGTCGAAATCTGGTAGGAGCCACGGGGATGACTTCCATGAAGAACATGTCGGCAGAGGCAAATGAAAGTTGATCGACGGATAGAGGTGCGAATGGTCCGTGTCGTCCATAGATGAGAGCACACATGACCTTTTCGTTGTGGAACAGGCGCCGTAGGTGCGCGCGACATTCTTCAGGGGCCATGACTCGCTCATTTCGACCTCGCTTACCCTTAATTTTTCCATTAGCAGCTCTTGCTGGGTGTGGGGCTTCAGGCGCCGGTACGCTTTCCACCACATCTTCGTCCTCATTCATGAGATTGTCTCCTGGACCTTCTTCTTCAGAACCACTCTCTTCATGGTCATTCATCTCGATATCCAGATCTGCATCTGGCTTATTTGTAGCACGTTTAGCTGTTTCGCTAGTCTTTTCCGTGAAAAGGACGTCCGGCCGCTTCCTTCGCAACTGTCTTTTCTGTTTCGGTGGTAGATCATACTCTATAACCTTGACATAACCTTCCTTTCTGAAAGTATAGGCTGGGCTAAAAGGCGAAGGTCAAGCATAACAAGACACATACAGCAGCTGACTTGCCTGTCACAATCCGCGTTCTGACACTTCTTCAGGAGCGTCGCCTTCAAGAAGTCACTAATTAAATCCTTGCGCGTTTGGTAAACGAGGCCGTCCTTATAATGATCGCGCTTGCTATTTGAGGCCCTGGAAAGATGGACAGCAACGTACAGATTGACACGCATTGTGAATTGATCAACTGTCTCATCTGGAACGTCGTGCTTATCTGTAGCTTCCGTTTCCAATTCATCTTCATCTCCAGCCTTCTTTCTCGATTTCCTACTTAGGTGAATATGAAGGTCGTCTACACCCTGTGCTGCGTCCAAGAGACCATGTTCGAGTAAGCGGAACTTTGCAATATACTTAGCCAACTATACATCAAGTTAGTAATTGGCAAATTCTTCCAAAGTCACAACGCACCGCAGTTCGGCTCATTTTGAAACGGTGACAGAATAAACAGGTACCACGCAGAAGATTGTACATATTAACCATGAATAGTGGATGGAACACCGGCGCTGGCAATTCGATGTGGCCAAAGTGACCCGGGCAAGTGTAGTAAGTGAGGCGACATGTTGCGCATCTGAACGGCCAATTAGAAGATATGGACACAATTTAGCATTATACACACATATCAGGACGATCGCTGGGTCCTAGAGATGGGTCGTAAAGTCCTCCGATATTGGGTCGACCAATATCATCCAGCAAAACTGGGTTGACTATTTGCTTTACAGATATTCGTCGGATGTCTTCTGTGGTAAGGAAAGAGAAAGAGATTCCAGCGACGGTGGAGGGCAAAGATTGTGTAATATTCATTGGTCGATTTAACGGCCTTGCAAATAAAGGTGACAAGCCAGGTCAAAAAATGCAAGGACGAACGCCTGAAGTTGTAAGAGACCCGTGAGGTCGGCTTGTAGTATCGGTCTTCGGATATGACTTTTTCTTGATCACGTGGAGCACTTGTAGATCTGAGATTCGTCGCGTCATGTCTCGTTTGAATTACAAGACGAAGGAGAAATAATTGTGGCGCGTAAAGTACTTGATAACATATCAAAGCTACGCAAATGTCTAACTACGGCTGATTTGTCTTACAGAATTAGTCCGTGATGGCTTGCCGGACTTCATCTTCTGTGCTTCGCCAACTAGCTCCGCGATGAGGCCATTGTATGTCTCGCTATCTTGTCGTAAAGCCTCTCTTGATTGAAGCAGATACGTGAGTAGCATTGACGCCGCGGTCGTCTGTGCTCCCAGTTCTTCTAGATGTTTTTCTAGAGTTATAATCGGTTGTATTGTCAACGTGTCTATGCGAAGTTCAAGTCAGCCAAAAAATGCGATATCATCGACGGAGAAGTCCCGTACCTGGATCAAGTTCAAGGAGCTTCTGTATCTTTGAATACTCAAGTTCTGGTTTGGGGCCGAAGTGTGATGATGTCGTCACTTGTCGACCCACCAGTGATTGAGGCGTGCCTGCACGGGAGTTGATATTGGAAGACGTAACACCATTCTGAGTTGGATTCCGGGTACCCGGAGGTGCAGACATGGGTCGAGTGGTTATTTCAAGCGGTGGAAGGGGCTTTCCATTGGCGCGCGGTAGAACTTCATCGAGATTGACAGGAATACCAAGTGCAATGAGATGTTGACGGCGTATTCGAGATCGAATCCAATTTGGTGGCTTGGTCGGTGGGGGAGTCTGGACAAGCATTTTGTACAAATTGCGGCTGAACAACTCTAAGCATCATATTGGCGTAGCTTTTGTCGAAGACAAACCTTTCTGAATCCATTAGAATTTGATTGACCCCTTCAACCTCTCGTATTCCGTCGCTTGTTAGGATATTGGTAAGGTTCTCGTATCCCCAGAGTGGACTTAGTATACTTTGCAACTCCTCATTCATGCCTTCCGTTGACGATGAAGGGTCTAGCTTCAGAGTGTGCCAATCTGATACGGACGGAGGCCCTGCTATCTGCACATCCTCTTCGAACCCAACGTCATCTTCAAAACCCGAAGAGCAAGTCGTCGCAGCCTCTCCAAAGTCCCCAAAGTCATCGTCACCGGCGCCAGCCCGTATGACATCTACAGGACTACAGAAGTCGTCGAATCTGTCATCGTTGCCAAACTGTGGCTTAGGGGCCGAGAATGATTTTTGGGTTGGTAATGCTTTGACTGGATCGTTCGAAGCCCAGACAGAGGCGCCAAAAGTAAAGTCGTCGTCCATTCCCGCCTCCGAGTTAGATTGATGTTGGTGGTACTTGGATCTGCCAGCTGATGTTGGCTATGTTTGCCTCAATCTCTAATGCAATGTCTCCTTCCAGCCAAAAGCAGTCCAGCTTCATTTTCGGGTCACTGGATTTGCCCAACCCTTTGACTGTTCGAAAAGTGCATATTCGGCGTCTATATGATATCCTACAGCTCTGCATTTATCGCAACGATCTCGACCGCGCCATGCGAGCATGGAGTATCTTGACTCGTTGCAAAGAAGTACCTTGGATGACAATGTGGACAACTAGCCTACGTTTCATTATTTCAGGCTCTGATGAAGAGCGTCATGTCTCTAACCGTCTTGAATACCTGCGCACGATGATGCTTCGGCATCAGGACGAGGTACGGAAGTTCCATTTCAGCTTTTGCCAATCTCATTCTCGAGATGTATAGCGTGAAAGAATCTTGACAGAGTTGGTAGTCCAATTGATCAAATCAGGCCGTCATAGAGAAGCCCTGGATGAACTTGAACTGTATGCATCAGTCTTTGTGTTTTGTACCTTTTTTCACTTTGGAAGCAGTTACTTGCCCTCTTTCCCTTACCAGGACAACCCTGTACTCCACATTTATGCTGGGTTAATTTGTCTATACCTCGCTCAACCCTTGACACGTGAGATTCCATTGTGAGTCGAGGAGTCAAGTACGGCTAATGTGATTTTCGAAGTCGGCAATCCGTACAACATGATCTTTTTGAGGGACGCTCAATCTCACTTTGAACATGCTCAGGGCATTGACCCAGACAACAAAGTGGCACGCGATCTCCACAACAAAGTCATCGAATTCCTTTTTTTTCTGTCATTCGATCTAATACTTGGCTCGGCAGATACCACGACTCTCGGAGAGCTTACGGGACCGTCAAGATGCTGACGTGGAATCTGAGGACGAAGGTAACAACATGGTCATAGACGACAGCTCTATACGGAAACGACCGCGAAAATAAACCTATCTAGTATCTACGTATTCCCTCGATCGGGACGCATGGCTAGTCCTCATCAGAATCGGAGTCCAGGTTGATCACAGGCATCTCCTCATCGTCCTCCTCATTTTGTGCGTGGGCAGTTACCGGCTCTGGTATTTCAACTTTGGATATACTTTTTCGTTCAGCAGGCGTAGGACGAGGTGGTTCAATTGTACCTGGCATCAGTACTACTGATGCAGCAAGTAAGGGCTTAGCACTGGTATTCGTATCTGATGAGGAAAATGGTTCTTGGGGCAAAGGTGGCTCAGCAACTGCCGCTGATTGTCTGTTGTTGACTTGTTGAGTTTCGGAGGAGGCAAAGTCTTCCATGATAACATCTTCGACCAGGCTTGACTGTCCAGGAGATGCTCCACAAAGACCAAGTCCTTTCCTAATATCAAATTCTTCTTGAGACTCTTCTACACGGAATAACGATAAAGATTCAACATGAGGCAGAGAACGGACGAGCGGCGGCACTCGAGGATGCAGCAGGATCTCGAGGTTATGTTGGATGTCCTGCTCAAACTTTAGCTCGGTACATGTTGTAGTAAACAAACGTACTTCATTGCCTTCTACCACTGTGGCACGTATAACACAACCAAGGCTTTTACTCATAACACTCGACGTTCCAGATCCAGATTCTACGTTGATGGACCGTACTAGATGAAGCAAGTCCCCATGGAATTTTAATTCGGTGGAAAGAGATATAGGTGATGTCTGAGGAAGGACAAAAAGCATTGACAGAAGCACTCGAGCGGAGATTGAATGAATGACTGGGGATAAGCTCGGATCGCGCAGGATAAGACGCATTACTTGCAAAGGTTCCGTGAGTGAAATGTGGCAAAGGGAAAGACTGGCAATACCTTCTAGGGCAACGACTAATACTTGCCCTTCAATAGGTCCAGGACAGATCACCTCCTTAGATAGTTTAAAAACTTCGTCCCCCTCATATCCTCTCGCTCGCTTCTTGCCTTTTCTGCTCTTCTGAGATGCAGCAATATCGCCAGAAGCCTGCGAATCCAATTGAGCAGCAAGAACAACAGACAACGATGGTAGGACTGCTTTTGCTAGGCGGTTTGGTACTAATGGGGAATGTAGCGAATGGCAGTGGACGAGGAGAGCTTGAATGGCAGTCAAAATTGATAAGCGCTGCAGTCTAATGATTTCAATCTCAATGCGTTATATTAAAGTGAAGAACACGAAGATTCGACTTACGATGTTATTTTTTGTTCTAAGTGATAGGTTAGGTACGAGATTAAACGTGTCAAATGGGGCGTCAAATGATGTCCGGCGCTAAGGTATGTAGAATGAAAAGATTATATCATCACAATAAAAGTCAGACTAACCAACGAGCCAGGAATGACGTGAGATCACAACCAAATTTCCAGAGCTCAGGAATGAGAGATAATTCCATGGTGTGTACAGAGGGATCCACATGTTCTCTCCCCTAAACGAGTGATATTAAGGCGATAGAGGTAGCTGTAAAACATTGAACACACCTTGTCGTCCTTTGTACATATCAAAAGAGCACTAACGAACTTGATTAGAAGTCCGAGTGGCAGCTGAACCGGGCGATGCGTGGGAGCACTATGACAGGATAAGCGTCAATCTGAACAGCAGGCTATAATAGAGATACCTCATCAAATCACACAGAATGATGGTACAGCATCGAAGTCTATCCATATGAAGAGGGATACTTATAAGAGCTTCATCTATGGTTGGCGAATTGGGTACATTTGCAGCTGCAGTTGTGTGAGGGCATGAAATACCTCATGCAACAACGAAAACCGTACTTTCACTTGTACTTGTAAACGTTGATCTCAGAGCCAAGAATGCATTCCATCCAAAAATCAATGTTTCGTCCAGTGATTTTCTCCATAGACTCGCAGCTCCGACTTTGCCTCCAGTGAAATGAAGGGCGGTGTATAAGCGAGAGGCCGACTTGAGTAAAGAGTCATTAGTGGGGTTAGGAGCACTCCCATTCAGAAAACATAAGACCAATGTTGACAAGGCAGCATGAGACTGTCTGTAAAGCGTCGGGTATAATGGGACAAGACGGGCCAGAGTTGTTAAAATCAAAACCTATGACATCGTCAGCTAGTTGAGGCTCGAGCGGTACTTGATCACTTACGCGCAACTCTTCATCTTCACTTTTTTCTGCGATCGCAATGATAGCGGTCGTGAATTTTGGGACGTTAGGTGAGGCAACCTGTCTTTGGTATTCTGGACTTCCGACACCCGCACTGAAAATAATTCTCAGAAGGCGAATAGATGCCTTGATTGTTGGGACAGGTTCATTTTTCTTGAAAAGACGTTATATAAATGAGAGATAGACAAGTGCGGACTGACGGACAGAGAGGAGTGGCAAGGCGACACCCAACCAACTCTGAGCACTTTCTATCATCGTAGGCCTTGATAGTGTTGACGTCTTGTGTGCGATACACAGAGCGGCCCAGCGTGCACCTGCATCCTTCGAATGGAGAAGAGAATTTATTCGGGTTGTCCATTTCGTTAGATGAGGCGACGGTAACAAATGATCTTGTGTGAGAGATGATAGCACATATGGCAGATGTAGTACAGATGACGCGTCTGTGGCTAATTGAAATTGCAAAAGAGCCTTGAGAGGGTGCAAAGCCTCCATTTCATGCAGATGGAAGAAAATATAACAACCGTAAAATAACAACCTCTGAGAGTAATAGGTATAAATATCAAACGACCACTGTAACCACCATCAGGTTGAACACAGTTGACCTCGCGTGCATACCTGAAGTTAGTTGTAGAGGTGTTGTCTTGACAGTGCTTCTACGTACATGTCGAGAGCACTGAAACCATCCTCTCTCGGCCCAAGCCTTGAAGAACATCTCCGTCTTTCCACATTCACAGTGTGTTTGGATAGCAATGTGCTCCAGATGTCCGATTCACTTCATATCTAATAGGGCAAATTCGATGTCACTGACTTCGTGGGTTCTATATCTGAGAAACTCATAACACAATCTCGGACAGGCAACGGTCGTGAGTCATAAGTACCGTTCGCAAGAAGCTTCGATTCATATGTCTTGCTTAGCATTTGACCCTAAGCCGTTCATACAGACTTTTGAAGCCGCAATTGATCGGCTAATTGCCGTGAGGAAGGAGGTGCAAGTGAAGGCTGAGCAAATGGAGAAGAGCGTCCGCGTCTCGGAACGTGAATATTCCAAGAAAATGGTGGACCTCAATCGAGGTTTCGAGGTATTTCGTCGTTTGACAGAGCTCACGCTATGTTCTTCACGATCATAGGCTGTTGCAGGCTCCTTTACCGGCATGGAATCACGAATAAACACGGTCAGTCGTACAGCAGTTAGAATGGGTATGCGTCTGGCCGAAAGATATTTTCTCTGAAGCTTAAATACGACCAGGCGAACAACTTGAGACGGTACATCTTGAACGGCAAAGGGCACAAGCTGCCTATGACATCATAGATTTCTATAACCAGTTAAGCAAGGGCGATACAGCACGTTTGGACACCATGAGGAAGGAAGGGCGAGCCGGACGGCGTCAGGTTGCAGTCATATTACGACGGCTAAACACAGTCGCGAAAGAAGTAGATCTACCTAATGCTGAAAGAGTACGTCATCCTATTCTTCCTATTATTCAACTTCCTCACATCCAAATTAGACTCGGGAAAGTATAGAAAAGTACTGCGAAAAGTTTGAAAAGGAAATGCTCAATCTCTTTGACCGATGCTACAGAAAGGGAGATCCTAAAATGATGAATGTGAGCAATGCTCGCGTCCTAAGTCTTTTGTGCTTACAACGTTCCTTCGGCAGCATTGTGCTCAAACACTCCTCGAATTCAATGGCGGTGCATCATGTGTACAAGTCTACGTAAATCAGCATGACTTCTTTATCAACAACGTTCGAACCAATAAACCAGTAGAAGATCGTATTCTGTGCGTTTACTTCCCTGAACCATCTATTTTTACCCATCATACTCTGCAGATGGGAGATTTTGCCAGATCCTGATACAAGTCCACCTAAGACTGAACAAGGAATGGCAGATTTATTTGCTGAAATTCGTTCGACTGTGGAGACTGAAGCTCAGATTGTCAAGGCTGTCTTCCCTAATCCCTCTGTCGTCATGCAGGTCTTCTTGCAACGAGTATTCGCACAATCAGTAAGAAATATCATGTTAGAGATTGTTTGTATCTCACTATCATTCAGATACAGCAACATATGGAGCAGCTCCTCCATCGAGGTTCTTCCATCTCTGACTTGGCATATCTACGGGTTCTCCAACTCGTACACATCCAAACATCAGCTCTTGTAGATGATCTCAAAACATACGAACTTCCTCATGTATCACCTCGGACTCCATATGAGGCGACTGAGTTCCGAAGATTACTAGCAAGCTCTAATTCAACTTCCCCTGGCACATCTGCTGCCCTCAGCACGATGCTAGAGGTCGCGATGGAAGAACTTTTTGTCCCATACACGGAAGGGCAACGGTATCTTGAGCGCGAAAGTCGCAGCTTGGGTGCACTTTACTCGGGCCTTCTTGCACACTTCACCAGATATCATGTACGAATCTTGGACTGCATCAAAAAATGCGCTTCGTTCATAACCGTTTGCAGGAAAGAACACAGAAGGGGAAATCATCCATGTTCGATCGTATGGTAAATCAACTTAGTGCTGCTGCTGCTACGACGACCACGAGTGGAGGATCAACTACTTCGGCACAAGCCGCTGCCGCATTGATGAGGTTAGGTGGTATCAACACGAACCAGGATAGATTAGAAGAGCCTGTCCGAGAGGAAGATGGCTTATTGAGCGTTGGTATCGCAGGCAAAATGTTGAAATGGCATGCTGAAGCTGTTGGCCGCTGTATTGAGCTCAGCTCTCCCAATGACAAGTACAGCTCGGCCTGTCTCGAAGCTAGTCGATTGCTCATCTCTTGTTTGAAACAGTGCAAAAAATACTTTTACCCTTCTTCGCGTCCTTGCTGAAGCTATTGGTAATGCATACCTAGGCGCAGCGCTTGAGACGTGCGTGATCCAATTCCCTATTACCGGAATTCTTCTAGACCTTTGTGCAGGGCGCAGCTGCGACTCGAGGCGGCTGATACCAAAACTGAGCCAAGTTTACAATCTCTTTCCGTGATACAGTCCATAGATCTTATCTGTCATCTTTGGCAGCAGTACGTTAATACTGCTCTAATTCCTCTAGCCAACTCTTTTGTGACGACGCGCCGCGAGATGGTCGTCTTCAATAACCAAACAGTCAGCCGAATCGAGGGTGCTACTAATCATTTGCTACAGAGCGTCACGGATTGTAAGTCGTAGCGTTGACTATGGACGGACTGAATCATACATACACTTCTTCAGCAATTGTCGCTTGGCTGGGTACTTTGCTCGCCAAACAAAAACGCAACGATTTTAACCCTCGAGATGATGACTTGTCATTTGCAAGAGTCAACACTGAGCCATGCTTGTCTTGTTGCGAAGTACTCGAAAAGGTTCGAGACACGGCCAATCAAAATCTCAGCGGGAAAAACCTAGAGGTATTCCTCACTGAGATAGGAGTTGCGTTCCATAGGTAACAGTGCAAGACTTGATCTGCTGTTATATATCTCACCCCGTGATAAAGTACCCTTCTAGAACACCTTCGCAAGTTCCCAGTCAGTGCAACAGGGGGTCTGATGCTTGCCAAGTAAATTTGCATGTTTCCGCAGAGTGTGATGAGCTCATGTTTGGCTAGGGATCTTAAGTCGTACCAAGATATCATCCGGACCTTCGGGATATCAGCCCTTCATGAACGATTCGAATTCATTCGACAACTCGGAAACGTTTTTCTCGTGCGTCCAGACATCTTGAAGTCTTATATTACTGAAGGTTATCTCGGGCGGATTGATGCAACCCTGCTCAAACCTTATCTGATGTTGAGGAGTGACTGGGCGCAGTATGGAAAGTTGTTCAATGATTCACAGGGGCTACAAGAAGAGGGTACGGAGAGCCGGGGTCTGAAGGACCGCTTTGGTCGACTGAGTCTGATGATGAAGGATTTGGAAGGTTTAAGACTGAGCGATGGCATTCCCTTGGTTCCAGCGGGATTTGCAGGAGGTTTTGCGATGTCTTCCCGGCCATTCTGAGATGGATATTATTCGCGCATGATACCAGGATCTTTAGCTATATTACAGTATTCAAACTTATTCTCCCTTGAACACGGGTTTACGCTTCTCGCGGAATGCTTGCAAGGCTTCCAACCGATCCTGAGTTAACAGGAGGGTCTCATATGACGCTCTTTCGAAGTCCAATCCTAGGGTGGTTTAGACGGTTGATCAAGATCAATTATTGAATTTTTTATTACCTGTTTCCAATGCCAGATCTCCAGACCTTGAAATTGCTTGTTTGGCTGCTCTGAGAGCCAGCGGGGCTAAAACGCGCGTGAATGAGAGAGCAAGTCTAAAAGATATAGTAATGTAAGTACCGTTCTTTGCAATTGCTTCTGCCACAGTAAGAGCCCGATCAAATGCGCTTGTTTCAGGGCTTGACAGGTAGTCGACGAGACCTATACATTATTGAGCAGGCGCTTGGCGAGATCTCTTTTTTTTGACAATTACCCAATGCAAGAGCCTCCTGTGCAGTCAGCGTACGTGCGGTAAAAATCAGATCTTTGGCTCTCGAAGGACCTAGAAGTCTTGCAATTCTTTGTGTACCGCCAGCACCTGGTATGATTCCCAGGCTGGTCTCAGGAAGGCCGATTTTCTGAACATCATGGCCTTCAAACGACATCAAGATCATAAATGAAGCTCAGGACAGTTTAGCAAGTACCTGCTACACGCAAATCGCATGCAAGACTCAGCTCTAGTCCACCTCCAAGGGCAGGGCCATCAATAGCGGCGATGGTAGGCATGGGAAGACTCTCAAGCTTCCCAAATGCATCGCGTAAGTCAGAAAGGAACTTGGTAACCTGTAATTGGGACATAGTACGTCTTTCTACAAGGTCCGCGCCTGCACAAAAAGATCCCATAGTTGTTGACCGTAGGATAAGGACGCGTACGCTTGAAAAATTATATGTTAGTGAGAATAATCTATCAGTAGTGAGTTACGACAGCTTCACCTCTTATCAAAATGAACCTTCTCGAGGCTCTCTTTGAATTGCTGGGATTTGAGTTCTCAATTTGTCAAGTACGTACATTCGTTTGAAGTCACCTCGAGAAGAGCCAGAGAGATAGCGTTCTTGCTTTGTGGCCGGTTCAAAGAGAGACAAGTAATGCCTGGATGAGAAGGGACATCGTCCAAAAATGCTTCTCTCTGGGACGTCGATAGTAGTCTACAGAACCCACCAAAACGCAGTCGCGTAAATGGTCTGAAGACAAGCATTGCTGAGAAGTCTAATGACACTTAAAGAACACTTGCCTCTGTTCACGTGCACGGGTTGGTGGTGATGACACTCGCAAATCATAATCGAAATTCCAACTTCCAATGTTCCATACATTTCAACGCAAATTGTCGATGTACTGAGCTACGTATCGTTGGGGAAATTTCAAGAGAATACAAGTGTTACATGACTATAAAGACATTTCGAGTGTTCTCGTAGCAGGAGTCAATAGAGTACAGAGTTTTCGAAAAATCATGTCCCACGCACTTGCGCGTGTTTGAAAAAATTCGGAAATTAGAAAATATGTGAAAAAACTGTAAAAATCCTCCACAACATTTTCTTCGCCCTGTACACATCGAACATGATCTATAGAAGCATGAGCAGTGATATGAAGCAACGCGCACTTCGGCTCCTGGATCTTGGGTGGAAAACTGAGGATATCGCAGCTACTTTTGGTGTTTCATCCAAAAGCATTGCTCGTTGGTCTGACAACTACGAGGTTCACGGACAGGTTGAACCGCATTCAATCCTTCGAGGTAGACCACGACTGATGGGACCTGAAGTAATAGAAGAACTCATGGAACTTGTTTTGGAGTCACCAGCATCTTACCTTGAGGAGATCAAAGAGTTGCTTGCACTCGTCCACAACTTGCCGATTTTGACTACTGCACTACATGACAACTTATGTGACATTGGCATGTCTTACAAGCTCTTATGAAAAGCTGCTTTCGAGCATGATGATGCTCTTCGTGCTGAATGGATTCATGATTTTCACACACAATTCTTGGCAGAATCATTGATTGTTCTTGATGAATCTAGTAAAGATGGTCAAACTCTTATACACCACTATGGACGTGCACTAAGTGGTCATGATCCTATCCTGCATACATCATTGGACAGAGGCATTTAATATAGTATACTACCCGCTCTTACACTTACACTTGATGGTTACATTGCTGTACATGTTGTAGAAGGGTCCATCAATGGAGCAGAATTCTATGATTTTGTGGTCAATGATGTGGTATAGTGCCTTTCTTCTTTTATAATGTGAATTTACTTATGAGTCCTGACTTTTCAGCTTCCTTGCACAACCCACTTTCCTGGGTGTTGAAGTGTCATTTTTCTTGACAATTGTAGAACTCATAAAAGTGAAGATGTTCAAGAGGCTGTTGAAGCAAGTGGTATGTTGATTTTACTTCACATATGTTGCTGCATAATTTATCATGAGATAAGGCTACATATTGCATTTTCTCCCACCATATTCACCAGATTACAGCCCAATTGAAGAGAGTTTCAGTTGTTGTATGTCTTCAATTGCTTTCTCAAGCAAATATTGACTTTGTACTAGTGAAAAAATTCCTCTGTTGGGGGGGCAACTTGAACCCGAACCACCATCATGGTTCCGGGAAAGCACGTGCACAGAGCACCTCTACAACCCTTGGATAACCCAAAATAAGGGCAAACCAGGGACCCACAAAGGGTAGTTGTATGAACACGACCAACAAGTTGGATACGAGAGTACAGAACTCTCCCCTCGGAGAACCCTAAGTAAAAGGAGAAGGAGCGTAAGAGACAACCTATGCCCGAAACATAGCTGAAAACTGGCCTATGGAGAAAAACAGGCCAAAGAGCCAGAAAAAAAGACAAGTAAGAACATAACAAACAGGAATAGTACAGCTAGAACTGACATAAAACCATGAAAATGGAGAGACCATCAAGCCCCCTATCAGAGCGCTCCTACGCTGAGGCCGTAACAGGATCACCCGCATGGTGAGCAACACCCCTCCCCACCTACAAGCAATCCACCAGACCTGAAATAGTGCAAAGAGACAACACACAACTGTCCTCCCCAGAAATACCCCTCTCATCCATGCCTATGGTCTCCACACAGGAGCAACTATACATTGAGGAAAGCATAAACATGACCAGGCCCAACATTGAAGTAGACAACACCTTGGGACTAGCCAGTGACAACGTTAACACCCTCCTGCAGATCAAAGATAGTATAGAAGGATGGCAAACAATCACACCGAGAAAGACATGCAAAAAGGCAAAGAAAATGATAGCCCAGACCTAAGAGACAAATAAACGTCCCCACTTGGACTCACCCATCAAAGAACGGACCAAAAAGAGACAGACAACCAAAGGTGGGACCGACACAAGTGGAGATGAAAGAGCACACCAGGAACCTCTGAGCTTGAGCCCTTCCATATCCATCACAACTCTAGACTTCACCAGCATCAAAAATACATCCACAGCCAAAAAAGGAAAAAGAGGAGCAAGCACAACCCCCAAAGCTGGAGAGGGAGCCCAAGCCGCAACCATGCCAATGGACGAAACCCAAGGGACGCGGTCCAAAATGAAAATTTCCCTGTACACACCAAAACCCTGGGACCCACACAGGCCGCCGACCCTGCAGAGCCACGAGACACCCCCAGGACAGAACACAGGCATGGCAGCCCAATGAAAATATCCACGCCTAACTTCAAGTATTTCAAAGGACCAGAACAAGAGGACCTAGATGAAAACGACCCTGAACTGTGGTTTGAAAAAATCGAAGGCGACATTACAACCAATGGAAAAGGCTTCCAAAGAACTGCAACCCCACTAGGAGGATGGCTGAAAGTACATCTTGCAGCAAACCCTGCCTTCAACATAGCAGCTGAGACCCTAAACTGTCAGGTTCCGCTGACCACGGGGGCTCAGTCTACTGGGCAAACACCTTACATGCTGTTCACCATGTACACAGACACAGGGCACCGGGAGGGGCACGAGGCATAGGAGACCGAAGCAGGGCAAGGGCGGTGTGTGGAGGAGGGCCGGTAGCGCCAGTGATTGAGACGAGTGCCGGGAAGGGTGGAGGACGAGTGCCGGGGGTTGGCGTGAGTCCTGGGGATGCAAGAGGATGAGACAAGCGAGCGCTGGTGGGCAAGTGAGTCCTGGGGATTGAGAGATAATCAGGCGTGGGGACTTAGCGAGTCCCGGGGATGGAAACAGAACTGGGGAAGTTGGATAACCAAAAGGGGAAAGAGTCGAGATAAGATAACAGGAGATGGAAACGATTAAGTCAAAGAGAGGAGCCAGGAACAGAGAATCAAGAGAACTTAGAGTAGAAGAGAGAAAGGAGAACAACAAGAATAGATTGGAAGTACGAGACGAGTGGAGATGAGACAGAGAGACAAAACAAGACGAGTACGATGAGAAAAGAAGCAAGTAAAAGTAAAGAGACCGGGACACACGAGAAAACGAAACAGAGATGAGAACACAACAAACAAGATGGGTTACAGTAATGTCAAGACTAGAGTACCTACTTACTACTCTACAACTTATATACTACACAGTACATATGGCCCGGGGCTCAGGCCTGGG
>JABCKQ010026222.1:0-25740 GCA_018857305.1 Termitomyces sp. T159_Od127 | reverse complement strand
AGGGGAAGTATGATTGAGGGGGGAGGTAGATATACAGTTGCGGACATTCAGACAATTTTGATATCTCCAGAACAAGAAATTCAGGTTCCCACAACATTTTTCACTTGCAGAAGTAACTTAGTAGTGGAAGAAATTGTAACTACAGCATGATGGTAACGGTGCGGTCACACAGGAGCTAGAGTCTTCAGAGTCGAGACAGAATGGGAGTAAGCTCTGTATTGAAAAAGAAGCTGGCTACTCAAAGGACCACTGGGTATTTATACTATGAAATGTGAGTAGTCCCAAAAAGTAGTTGTGCAGTAAGGAATGTGACATATGAGAGCAGAAATAAAAGGAGTGACTAAATAAGGAAGGAGGCAGGGGCTGTCGCTACATATGCCCTCCAGGTAATGCGAGATGGAGAGTAGTACCTCCAGCCCATACACAATACAAAATTAAGTGGCATGTAAGTCCAGCTGCGGTAAGGACACAATAGGGATGAACGAGGCACAGACTGGAAAGGTGACGCAATTTAAGAGGACTTGTATTCCTCAAGCATTTCCTGATCTTCCGCAAATATCCCACAGATTGGTATCAACGTCGCCCTCTTTAGTGGTCAAGCCAAATACTTGGAGGTTATGGTAGCACTGGTCGACAAAAGGGAATGTGAGAAGGCTGGGGGGGATAGACAGACTGTCGGTGTTGTAGGAAGACGCAGCCTTCTTCTTTGTGACAAACTCGCAGGGATTGATGCCCTTGGATTCATTGTAGGCTGAGGCAAATTTGGGATACCCGGCCGGTACGTATTGGTTGACAGTGGCAACCCGATTGCGGACCGCTGTGTCAAACTTGACATACTTGGCAAGTTGGAGGGGGTGAATAACAAGGTTGAGATCTACGGAGTTGAGCTGGATGAGCCCATCAGGTCGAACCACAAGTAAGGGGTGAGGCTTGTAATGACTCTTGGGGCGGTATGACATGTTGTATGTGGGGTTCAAACTTGAGGCAAGAAGAGGGTGGGATGTGGAATAGGCCAGAAGTAAATGATTGTGATGAGTTGCAGTGCGATGGAAGGAATGAGAGTGAGATTTGAGACAGGCTTTATAGGGTAGGAGGCGGATGGACCCCAGATTAATCTGGAGGTCGTTGGTTGACGGTGTGCTGGTGCCCAGTGGTAAATCTGCACGGCTGTTGACCCCTATTGCCTCCAGGTAGGGTTGTATCAAATTTAGGTCTTGTGCCTGGTTGTACGGTAGCCAGGTTTTATCACCTGCCCGCCAGAGTACCTCAAATATTGCATCATTCTTTGAGCCAGCATGGCTGACAATCTTGTCTGCAGCCCACTCATTCTCATGTTCCAGCTCCATCTCGGCAACCAGCTCAGGGTACAGTCTGCTGGAGAACCAGCGGTCGTCGTTGGGGTGGTGGATTCTGAGAAGCGAGGCATGGTAAATGTCATGGATTCCACGTCTCAGCATATGAGTAGGTAATTGGATTTTAAATGAATTATTTCCATAATCCATGAGAAGTAAATACAGACCCACAAATTTGGGAATCATTTTGCATGGCGTGCCCTTTGGGAAGCTCATATTTTTTGTTGATACGTATGCAAAGTCCCCTTCTTTGAACGGGACCAACTGACGCTTACAGTTGGCGTTCCTAATCTGCTTTATGTGGGCCATTAGTATAGCATCATGGGCAGCCATAATCGCTATCTTCAGTCATTGTGCGAACATGCGCACCCCAGCAAATTTGCTTTTTGAGGGGTTGTCCCATACCATGGCCCTTGGCATCCTGCCATGGTTAAGGAAGAACAGTGCGTACCCAGTACTGTCTGACCAGGCTGAGTTGATGGCAAACTCTATTGCCGGCAGCTTAGAGACTCGGTCTTGGTGGGCATTACCCACACAGATTTGTATCATCTGGGTAACCATGTGGTTGGCACATTCTGTCATGCCGTCCATTTCAGGATGGTAAGCGGTTGACATTTTTAACTGAGTCCCAATTAGGGCGTTTAGGTGAGTCCAAAAGAGGCTAGTGAACCATGAGTCCCTATTGCTGACTATGGCTCTAGGTAGGCCATGGTGCTTGTATACTTCGGCAAAAACAAGCTCAGCTATGTTTCTAGCCATGTACGTAGTTTTGCTAGGTATGAGGTGCACCATACTAGTGAGCAGATATATGATGACCGTGATTTGATCATAGGTGGTGTTTCTATCTTTCAACTCCGGGAATGGGCTGACAAAATCTATCCCAATGACTTCCCAAGGCTGCATTTGTACGGGTAGGGGGTTTAATAGCCCATAAGGTCGTTGATTGGATGATTTATTTTGGCAGCAGACTATACATGACTCGCAATAAGCATGCACGTCACTACTAATTCCTTTCCACCACATGTGGTTACGTAGGTAGGTCAGCGTCTTGCGTGCTCCTAAATGGGCTAACATAGAGTGTGCTTCAGATATTACAATTTCCCTTACGCTTCTCCCTGAAATCATCACCAGGGGTATGCACAAGACCTTAGATTCGTTGTTTCTAAGGTATAACAGATTATCCTTTGTGAGTTTGAAGTTCTTGTGATCCCTAGGGTTCTTCACAATTTCTGCAAAGGCTGGGTCATCCATGTATTTGTTTTGGATGCTATCCAGCAGATCTATTGGCTCGCGCCCTTCAGCCAGTCTTTCTTCCAATGAAACCGGTTGGGATGTTTCGATCAGATCGGTGAGTTGTTCAGATCGGGTGACTAGTTGCTGATCTTGTTCAGCTTCTAGTCGGTTGCCTGGTTGTTGGTTGTTACCATTTTTGGATTTTTGAGCAGGGATGCATATGGTGAGCCTATCCCTACTCTCACCCTCCTTTTGTTGCTGAGGGCCTTTCAGCACAAAACTCCGTGAGACTCTTGCCACAAACTCCTTTGCAGTCTCCAGCCATCCAGTCTCTGCGCTTGGTCATGTTCTACCTTGTTGGCAATGAGTCTCTCCTTCAGGAACATTTAGTGACATCACTGGTTCCTGTTGATTGTTGTTGTTGCCTAGATTCAAGGCCCGCAGCCCGTCAGAGGCAATTTCAATGGTATCTGATTTGTTATGCTTGTAGTGTGAACCAGGAGCCAAATCCACGCTCTCGCCCTCCCTTCCCACCAGGAGGGGCATTGTCACCAAGTGATTGCCCAGTGCGTTGTTTAATATCACATCATGATAGGTGTACTCACCTGGCACGCATACTGTACCAGGCCCATCATTTGAATAGATGTGTAATAACACATCCGATAGGATATTTTTGGTGCCAGGTATGTATAGTACTTCAAAGTCAAATTCAGAACTTTTCTCAATCCACTGGGCCTGCCTACCCGACAGATTCTTTTGTTGCAGCAAGGTAATCAGACCCTTATGGTCTGTGTACCAACAAAACCTTGTTCCTTGGAGTATATTGTGGTGTTGGAGCATAGTTTCAACGCCCACAAGCATTTCAATCTCATGGACTGGGTAATTCTGTTGAGCTGAGTTCAGTTTTGCAGAGTAGAAGGCCGCAACTGTGGTGGTCTTCCAGTCACTTCCCTGACTGATTACTCCTGCAATTCCGGTGACACAGCCATCTGTCACCATGTTGATTGGTGGTGCACCGCTTTTGTAATTCAGTCGTTTCTGATGATGTTCACAACATTGTGAGGCTAAGTGTTTGACATCTTCGAAGGCACGCTGATGGGTGTACTCCCACTAAAAAGGTACCATGTCCCCTGTCAATTGGTGGAGAACTCCCATCAGTACTCTGACTTGGTCTATATCCTCAGCCAGGTATCCAGTGGTGCCCAAGAATCCCCTCAGGAGGTCACGGTTAGTGGGGGTTTTCCATTTGATCAGTGCGTCCACTTTGTCAGGATCCATTCTGATCCCATCATTGCCGACAACTTGCCCTAAGATCCTCAGCTCAGGACATAGAAACTGAAGTTTGTCTTTGCCCAAGTAGAGCTTTTCACAGTGCAGTATGTCAATGACCATCTTTACATGCTTAATGTGTTCTTCTAATGAACTGGAGTAGATGATCACATCGTCTAAGTAAACATCCCAAAACCGGCCAAGGTGTGCTGAGAATATATGATTCATTAGAGCCTAATAAGTGGCTGGTACATTACAGTCACCCTGCTGCACTACATTACTGACCATGTTGCCATCTGGTGTGGTAACCACTGTATGCTCCACATGCTCCGGCACAATTCTAATTTGTTCATAGGTATCCTTTCCATCCAAAATGGAGTAGTAACGCCCTTTCAAGGCCCGGCACAGGATTCCCTTGATATCTGGGAGTGGCGAGGATTGTTTCACTGTGTTAGCATTGTGAGTGCGCAAATCAAAGATGGTTCTAAGCCGAGGTGGTTCTCCTGGCTTACCTGGTTTGGGTATGAGCATCATAGGTACGATGTTTCCACTGCTGGTTACTTTCCACCGCCCACTCTTTATGTATGTGTTGCGCTTCTCTGTCCATTGGGCCCGCATTGCCTCGGGGCATTGGGATGGGTGCCAGAGGTAAATCCTGTGAAGGTCAATTAAATTCATTTCATGATTGATTGCCCAAAGCGGGGGCAAAGGAGTTTCACTTGCTGATTTGCATATGGGTGCCACGTACTTTTGTAGGTCTTCACGTATCTCTTCCAAACTTTCCTGATACAGTTCCATAGAGTGGGAAGCTAGTTGAGAGACCCCACTTCCTTCCAAGAGTAGTGGCCTGGCTGAGCCTACAACGACATGTGAAGGATTGATGCCAAATGACATGCGGTGTTGGAAGAGCCAAGGTGTTCCCAGAATCACGTTGTAACCAGACAGATTTATGACGTCAAAGTATCTATTCCCTGAGATAGTCTGATACTAAAATTTTGCAGTGGCACCATAATTAATACGTGACCTCAATCCCTGCACTGCTAACTGTACCAGGATAGGGGAGGTGAGTTCTTTTTTGCGGATTTGCAATTGCTGTACTAATGTACTCGAGATGAAGTCCCCTAAGGACCCCAAGTCTATCAGCGCTCAAGCGGGTTCGTTGTTTATCTTAACTACAATGACAAGCGGTTTTGGGACCATTCTTGATGGGTCTTGCACCTGCCTGGAGTTTTGCTGGATAGCAGGGTAAGTACCCATGGGTATCTGTTGTCCATGCAAATCAACCATGTTTATCCACTTGCTGGGTGCTCTGAGTGGGTCGGGCATGGCGCACGTGTTGTCATTTGACCTCACTTCTGACAGCCTTTTCTGGTACCATGAAATGAGGTCAAATTGTGCGTTCTCTAGATGATGCGGCTCTATCATGGTTGACCAATCTAGGTGGTTATCGACAATTTTGAACATGTCGTCCCTTTTGAGGACATCAAAGTGATCGTAACGCCCAACCTTCTGCTCGCTCTCACCTGGGAAAGGTATTCCTGATTCCAAGACCTTGTGAGCGTTCCAACTGACCACATCCACTACGTAACAGGTCCCAAATATGGATTGTCCTTCAAATGGAGTGCCAGTACGGGAGTGACGGACACCAGCGTACCATTCACCTAGCTTGTAAGTGACCCTGGTGACTCGTTGTCTTTTGATACTTCCCAGGCTGTCGAATACTAGATCATGAATCAAGATTTCTCTGCTGAGGCAGCTATATGCCTGGAAATGGCGACCTCTATATTGCAGCACATTGGTGGGGTCTCCTGGGTAGGGCTGCATGCTCTCCAAGAGATCCTCAGCCTTTTGGGCAGCTGCATGTCCCAAACGAGTCCTGGGCTCTTCTCCGGCCTCAACAATACATAGTTTCTCCTCCCCATTTTCTATTATAAAGGGGTATGTTCTCTCAAAGTTCTGGGGCAGGGCTAACAGCACTTCTGGTTCCAGTTCCTCAAATGCTTCTGCCTCCATTGGGGGCTTATTCATCAAGTAATTGTGGACGGATTGTTTGTCTTCTTTGCTGCCAGAGTCTGAGACTGACTGTAGGTCAGGGATTGTATCCCCTTCACTATCATATTCTTTGTCCAAGCATTGCAACAGCCACTGATATACTCTATTGTCCAGGTAGCAATTAGGCAGACTGAATCCCACCATCCAAACAGACAGAGATTTGGTTGTCTCTCCTAAGCAGTCCATGTGGAGTTGCTCAGTACATTTGAGGTTGACCTCATCCCCAAATCTGACACTTCCGGCGCTAATTCCAGGTGGTTTATTCCCACTATAGACTCCTCTTGATTTGTCAGGACAGTTTTGAGAGAAGTGCCCATCTTTGCGGCATATGAAGCACTTTCCAGCCACCTTCAAGTCCTCTCTTCCTTCCTTGCTAAGGGTCCGAGAGGGTTCAGATGCTCGACTGCTCTGGCCATTGTGGTGGTGGGTGTCAGGTGGCGTGTGCTTCTTACCGCTGCCATTGCTCTTGGTGCTGCCAATGCTGGCGTTGGGAGCATTCCTGTGTGGGTATTGTGGTTTCCATGGAGATGGTGAGCTGGTCTTCTCTCCATGGCTCTGGCCAGGGTGACAATCATGGACCGTAGAGGCACCACAATGATTCCCTCCATGGTGAGTTTCTCGCATATCCACATTCTCAGCCATTTCCTGATACTCTGCCTCACAGACCATTGTCTTCCAAGAGGTCAGTTCTGGGTTAAGATGTTCCCTGAGCAATGCCTTACAGATGGAAGCCCAGAAGCCATTGAACAATTTTACCACTTTGGCGTGTTTACTATCCGCCCCTACAATTGTGAACAGTTCATCCAGATTGGACACATACTCTTGCATGGATCTACTCCCTTGCAAGAAGTTATTCAAACGGGTACATTGTTGATTATGGAAGTTAATCAGGAAACAATAATTGAATAACTCAGTAAAGAACTTCTGCAAGTCCCATTTCTCAGGGTTGATGGATACTTGCTGCATGTAGAAGGTATATGCTTTTCCTGTCAAGAATTCAGATAATACAATTACTTGGTGTCTGTGCTCGACATACCCATACTTGACGTATGAAGTTCTGTGAGTGAGAAATTTGTGAAATGTTCTCAGGTCAGCCTGCCCCAAGTATTTCTTGGGGGGAGTCAGTTTGATTAAAGGTCTTTGCCTCTTACAATTATGGGTTTTCTTATGATCTCGGCGTCAATCTTGCTCCTGATTTTCCTCGCCTGACAGCTCGGTAGAGCTTGAGTCAGTAGTGTTGTCCTCATCAGGACTGGATTCTGACTTTTCTGAATCATCATCAGACAAGGACGGGTCTTTGCTGGATGAAGGTGATGAGTCATGTCAACTTACTTTGCAAAACGCGCATCCCAAAGCACTATTGGCCGTTATCTGATTGATTGGGTCCATTGACTTGGGTAATTTACTTCTGTTCTGGTTTCCAGGGTCAGTCGGCTTATATCGTGCCTTTTTGGTTGACCCTTCGGCCACCCGTTTGATCAGAGTTTCAAGTTCATCAGATAGAGGTGCAGATTTGGCCCTCCTTCCTTTCCTTTGGTGCATAGACGCCCTCTTCTTTTCATGCTGCTCAAGTAATCTCTTGAGCGTCTTGCGGTCTCACAGGTACCTTATGGGTTCCTTGCAGGTGATCACCCCTTCTTCAGAGTTGGATGTTTCAGATCTGGTTCAGTCCGGTTGTTTGCCGCCTCGGTCTCCTCAGGTACTATCTTTCCTCCATTGCAGGGCTGGTTGCATTCTTAAAGGATCTTGTGCTGGATCTGGGGGTCCAACTTGGCCTTGTCAAACTCAATGTCACCCCAATTGCCTGGGTCTACGACTTTGCCCTTGTTGTTAGCGGGGTTTCCTCCAGAGAGGCCCTGCTCTGTCTGGTTATCTGTTTGTATGTCTTCAGGACTGATATCAGACTGTATTCTAATATTCTTATCAGGTGCATGCTGATCCTGTTTCCATGGTTTATTGGTAAGTTTATCTACATCATTAGGCGACAGGCCTGTAGTGCTATGGCAATCGTACTCATCTGGCTTGGGACTAGTCAGGCTAGACTCTGGGTCGTCATCCTCAATATGGCAATCGTACTCATCTGGCTTGGGACTAGTCAGGCTAGACTCTGGGTCATCATCCTCAATGGAAGCGATGTTTCCACTTGCTTTAAGCTCAGCGGTGTCCGCCAATGATTTGGCAGGCATCGTGGTACTGGGCGTACCCATGGAATGGGTGGGATTGAGTCCCGCACCTGTAGTATCAGTATTGCCTCTGGCATTCTCCGTCGGTCCTTCCTGCCATTGCAATAGGCCTGTGTTGCGGACGGCAGTCGGACTGAATCAACAGGCTGGCGGTTTACCCGTTAGGGTATTTCGGAGCAGGTATCTCTGAGACATGTTGTAAGTAACAAAATTTGGGATGGGTGACTCATGGCAATGGGTATCCTTGGGTGATCAGTCCAAGGGGGACCAGTGTGCGGTGAGCCCAGTAGTAAGCAGAGTTTCAAGAGCTTGTTAACGTTCAAAATATGTAACCACAGCGTGATGGTAACGGTGGGGTCACACGAAAGCTAGAGTCTTCAGAGTCGAGATAGAACGGGGGTAAGCTCTGTATTTGAAAAGAAGCTGGCTACTCAAAGGACCACTGGGTATTTATACTACGAAATGTGAGTAGTCCCAAAAAGTAGTCATGCGGTAAGGAACGTAACATATGAGAGCAGAAATAAAAGGAGTGACTAAATAAGGAAGGAGGCAGGGGGCTGTCGCTACAGAAATCAATGCATGGCTTGATCGATGCATCCCTGAGTCCCACCATGGTCGTCCACTCCTCTGCCCAGGAACGTCCCTGTCCTCGACCCCCAATGAGGTCGACCAGCTCATCTCCGACTCTGAGTCTCCAGAGACTGAGCCAGACCAGGCAGCCGGCGCCCATCGCGTCCCAGGCCAGACACTTCTGCCTGCTGTCCGCCTGGAGAATATCATGTCTGCAGACGGTACGTGCTGTGTCCTGGCGGGCGTCAATGGCTAAGCCGTCGCAGGTGTTACTGGCAACCTGTCCCTGTCCAAAGAAGGGCTCTTTATCCTCTCTGTTGCAGCAGTACGTGGATCGTGTTGAGGCCTGTTGTATTCTGACCTGGCCCAGGAGGAGTTTATAAAAAAGATGGCACAGGCCAGCCATCTCAGAGCCAGCAACGAGCGAAGAATAGCTGTAGATTACAGCGACATGTGTACGCCGCCAACGCCACTTTGATCTGCGCTCACAGTACGTCTCTAGGTGCAGCAACACAGCAGTACCAGGAATTCATGTTCTTTAAGGGTGCGCCGTCCATGCCAACCTTAACACAAAATCTCACCGCACGTTCCAGAGACGATCCCCGTCCCCATTCCTCTCAGCGAGGCCATCAGCCTGCGCGCACAACGAGAAAAAGAAGCCCAAGAATCCGACCCCCCGCGCCCTCGTCGTCATCCACCCGCCCATCCCTATCCATCTCCGGCTCCAAGAAAGCCAGAAGCCGGCCCAACGGCACCACGCCAAAGCACGACAAACGGCCCTCCAAGGACCCACGCCCCGCCGACGGCGACGGCACCTCCACCAAGTGGACCGACACGCGGCCCCGCGGCCCGGCAGGCGCCCCGCCATATCCGCGTACAACGGCCGGCTGTCCCTTGCCGCGCGCCCGTCGCCCCTCGCAAACGGCCACAGCGTGAGCGCCGCGCCCTCGCGCTCTGGCACTATCACCCCGCGCAGTCTCATGACCCCGCGAGCGACGCTGCGTCGACGCAGCATCAGCCTTCGGCGACCGCGTCGCCGTACCCTGCCCAGCCGGAGGAGAGCTGGTCTGCGCAGCCGCCGTATGCGACGGGCCCTGCGAGTGGGTTTTTGCAGGGCCCTGGTGGGCCGTTTGGACGCGTCCTGCAGAACCCGGGCCGTACGATTTATTCGCAAGAGTACCGCGCAGAGTAGCGCTCTGTTCTTTACTACTTTTTCTTGTTGTACATACAGTACTATCCTCCGTAATCTTATCAACAGCTTGTTTGTTTGTATCTTATTCTTTCTCCTTTTCAGGACGTGTGTGAAATTGAGAAGCACTGAGTAAACAGTAACCACACAATATTCACATTGATGAGGGACTCGTGGATTGAAGATGCATTTATGTGCATTCCTGATAACTAGCTTATGTGCACCGCTGGCTAAGCTAGCGTGAGATAAGTCAAGCGTTGTTTATGGACTGCCGCTATTTCCTATTTTAGTATTCAGACTTGAGCGGCAGAGTGCGCGTTTAAAACCTCACTGGTCTCTCCCGTGCATCCATTACGATTTCTGTAATAAATTGATTACTCGTCGCTGCAACTTATATCTTTCGATGTCCCCTTCTTGCTCGACTCGAAGTGTTGGATTACGCAATTCTTCTGATTCTTCTCTCACTGCCCCAAGCGGTGAACCCCTCTCACAGAATGTTCCACCGCCTGATTCAGAGGCTGCTCCCATTCCCCAAAACTCGCAAGACATTGATGTCCTTCCAAACGCCGGAATTCATGGACCTATTCCTGACGATTTCAATTTTGATGGAAGGATTACTCAGAGACTCTGCCTGATGGCATCATGTGACGTGAGCAAGCCGGATAAGGCAATGGTCACGGCACACTAAGAGAAGTCTCGCGGTGTGAACTGTTGTAAGTCCTCTGTTGCGAAACTGAACCTAACTACAACATATGTTCAGGTATTCAGATGGTAGCTAAGTGGTTGTTAAGGAGAGTGATGGTAATAAAAGAAGACATATGATATATTGTCACGTAGTCACAAATCCGTTACATACGCCCTCCAGCCAAACGGGTGGTCCTGGCTCGGCTTCAGGAAATTAATAAACGAAATTAAAGAGTCAAAGTTATTAGGTAAAATTCAAGAAACTACTTATCAAGGGGGGGCAACTTGAACCCAGACCATCACCATGGTCACCGGAGAGGCACATGCACATAGCACCTCTGCCGCCCGAAGGAAACCCAGTGGCAACTGGTGAAACCTGAGGGACCCACAGCAGGTCGAAGTCAAAGAAACACGAATCAAGTTGGCTACCTGAGTACAAAACTCTCCCCCATGCCACAACGAATGTGAAACTGAACACAAAAAACGAAAAGAAAAAGAACACATAACACAGACAGATGAGGCAGATATAAAAGGCAGACTAAACTAACAACACCAAAATACAGTAGGAGCTGTAAGGAATAGCGACATAAGAGACAAGGAAGCCGTACTGGATTGTGTGGAAAGCCCACCCCTGGCACCCGGCATAAGTAAAGAACCGAAAAAAAAGAAGAAAAACAACAAAACAACCTCAGTAAAATTGGACAGACACAACCACCACCTGAACAAATGGAGAGATCCTCAAGCCCACTATCCGAGAGATCCTATGCCGAAGCGGTAACTGGGTCCCTAAGAAGACAATCACCAGAGGACCATACTCTACAGAGTGAAAGAAGCAAACAAAACAATATGCGACTAGACGCCCCTTGAGGATCGTCACCCGAAATACCACTATCCTTGATGCCGATGGTATCTATGCAGGAGCAAATAGAAATTGAGAAAAGCGTTCACACAAACAAACTGGTAGACATCGAGGTCAACAACACCCAGGGACGCGCAAGCGAGGATGTAAATGCACTCCTACAAATCCGGAACACCGTAGATGGATGGCAGACCGTTACACCCAAAAAGAACCGCAAAAAGGCAAAAAAGACCTCAAAAAATATCCAGGACTCCAACAAGCGCCCACACTCAGACTCTTCCCTGAAAGAGAGGATGCCGAAGCAACAAGCAATGATAGAATGTAGTGACATGAGTGGCGATGAAAGCAACCACCAAGGATCACCGAGCCCAAGCCCAGCCCTATCGATCTCAGCCCTGAACTATACCAATGAGGAAGACACCCAGAAAAGGACAAAGAGCAGAGCGAGCATCACCTCCAGGGCCGGAGACACGCCACAGGGAAACGCCAGCCCAGGTAAAATGAATAGAGGAGATACACAGCAGGTGACAAACCTCCCCCAAAAAAAAGAGAGAACCCTACTAAACCAGACCACCAGAATACGCAAAACCTGGCGAGACAGGACCACAGGGAAGAGAGCCCAATGAGGATGTCTACCCCATATGTAGGAAGACCTGCTGAGGGAGGACCAAACAAACCAGATGAGGAGGACCCCGAACTATGGTTTGAGACCACCGAAGGAGACATAACCACCAATGGAAAGGGCCTACGCAGAACTGCAACCCCTCCTGGAGGCTGGCCAAAGGTATACCTAGCAGCCCACCCTGCCTTCAATATCGCCACTGAAACCCTAAATGAATGGGAGGACATAGAGGAACCTACAATCTGGGCACACCTATATCGTGCCAAGTATGAACCCTCAGAAGTGGGGAAAACAAAGACGGGAGACATGGTCAAACACCTGATCAAGAATCTAGTATACATCAAACACGACAAAAGTGTAGCGGTCATATTCCCGGAACAAGACCTACCCCCAAAGACAACAACTGCTTCCCACACCCATACCACCTCCTAGTAGTAGGCCTGGACCCACAACAAGCACAAAGACTGCTTGATCTTGAGGTTGTCACGACGTCTGAAGCAACAGTTTTTTTCCTCCCATGGAACCCAACCTGCTCCCTATACATCCTCACAATAAAAGGCCTAACATACAACGACACCAAAGGGGCAAACTTGCCAGGAGGACCTTCCACACATCCCCTGAAATACAAGCAATAATTGAAAGCAACTCGAGCCGACCCACAGAAGACGAACTTGACAAAGTCCTGGATATACGAGAAAAAGAACGTGTGAACATAATGAGATGCTGGAACTTATACTTCGTAAACAACCCTGAATATGAAGATGAAGAATACAGACTCCTGAGGAAGAAAATGAGAGCATGCACATTCAAAACCCTTACCTTTGAAAAAGGACATGCACTTACTGGAACAGATGAACAACCCATCTGCACTGGATGTAAATCAGCCAACCACGACTCATATAATTGCCCTTTCTCTTGGCTCCCTGGATGGCTGAGCTTCAGGCCAAATGGACCCTGGGACACAGCTGGTACAATGGACTTTGCAGATGAGGATAAAAACCAAGATGGGACACGCCAAATGCAAACATACAGAAGGGGAGGAAACACCCCTCAATACTGGAGAGGAGGCTATAGGGGCCAAGGAGCAGGACACCCACAAAGAGGTAGAGGTCGCACGTAAGATTAGAGTAAAAATACATGTCCAGAATATATGAGCGCCGAATGCTCCATCCCCAACAATAAAGAACAACTGAAAATGAAAGACCGAGTGTAAAAAACACAGAAGTGCACCCCCCCCCCAACACAGCAAATATGAAAGACAAGAATAAGATAATGAATAGAACAACTAACTATGGAGATTTTCAACAGGTAAACAGCAACAGCTCCCAGGAGGAGGGAAGGAGCTGCAAACAGGCCACTGCTTGAGCACATAATGACCTCCAGTGGGATAAAGGAGGTGGAAGTCCAGAACAGACTGAGGCATAACCAGCTGACGTGGACAAAATGTCCACTGATGACACGACAGAAGTGTCCGACCCTCAACAGATGAGAGACCCTAGAAGAACAAGGGAGGCCCAGAAAGGACCTAAAGAACATAACGTTAATAGAGAAGCAAGAGACCTTCTTCCACATGAAAATAGTGAAAATGAGGAAGAAAATGAAGACCCAGCTGAACCACAGGACAGGTCACAAGAGAGATGCTCTAATACTCAAACAACGGAGAGCTGCAATACAGAAGAAGAATATATGAAAGGCCCAGAGAAAAAGGGTAAAAGACCAAGAAGAGGAGCTTTGAAAATAGCATCCCTAAACATAAAAGGGGCAGGATCCACAAAAACAGACCACAAATGGAGTGAAATAAGCCAATTAATCATAAAAGAGAAAATTGACATCATGGCAGTGCAAGAAACGCACTTAACTGAAGAGAACAGAAAAAGACTGAATAAAATATATGAAAGAAGATTACATCTCATCTCATCTTTAGATGAATCAACCCCAAACAAAATGGGAATCACAATAATGCTAAACAAAGGCACTACAAGGAGGCCAGCTCAGAAGTAATAGTGAGAGGCAGAGAAATCCTAGTTGACGTACCGTAGAATCAGAACGCAACTTTAACATGCCTAGCACTATATGCCCCAAACAGAACAAGACAGAACAAGGACTTCTGGGAGATGATACACGACCACTGGAAGAAAGAGCGCTGGGAAAAACCCACATGCATAATGGGAGACTTCAATGTAGTGGAGGACTCTGCAGATTGCACCCCATCACATAGCAATCCATCTGTGGTAGTGGATGCCTAACAAACATGAAAATGGCACTAAATATGGTCAATGGCTGGAGACGGGAACATCCAACCGAAATAAATTTTACGTATAGAACGGAGAACAGAAACGCACAATCAAGAATTGACTGGATTTATATATAAGAAAATATTCTAGAATACACACATGAATGGAAAATAGAAAGATCTGGAATAGAAACTGACCATAGATTGGTGAGCATGCAAATAGCAAGCCCATGGATACCCCACCAAGGCTCAGGAAGATATGCCATGCCACTCTTCTTGCTCAAACATGAACCCTTGATAAAAAAAATACATGAAATAAGTGAGGAACACTACCTCGAAATGAAAGACTCTGAAGCAAACCAATCACAGGAATTCAACCCACAGAAAGTACACAAGAGGCTGAAGGATAAACTGATCAAAGAGATAAGAGAATACGCAAAACGACTAACCGCAAGAATGGACAAAAACATTGAGAACCTTGAGGAGGACAGAAGAAAAGCCCTAAACAAAAAGACCTGGAACGACGAGAAAAAAGAGAAGAAGCAGCTATATTAGATGAAAGAATAAAGGAGCTAAAAAGGAAGAAAATGATGAGAACAAGAGATAATACCAAAACAAAGTTTTTCATAGAGGGAGAAGTAGTCCGCAAACCATGGATTAATGCAAACAAAGAAGTGACCCAGAGAGACATTATAGTAGCCTTACGAGATGGAGAACGGCTAGAAAAGCCGCTAGTGAGAAGATCAGACAAAATGGCAAATATGGCAAGTAAATACCATGAAACACTCCAAGGGAAAGATCAATTATTAGACCCCTACGAGCATGGGCAGAGCATCAAGGACGTCCTAAAACACATAAAAAAAAGGCTAAATAAGGAGCAAAAAAGAGCAATGAAGGAAAGCATAACAAAAGACAAGATTAAGGAAGCAATAAAAAAGCTACCAAATGGAAAAGCCGCAGGACTGGACGGAATCCCTCAGGAAATCTGGAAAACTCTCCTAAAATCAGACAAAAGAAATGCAAGTAAAGAAGACACGCAAGGTGAAGAAGAAGAATAGGAAAAGAAAACCACCCCCAACATAGTAGACCACCTGAAAATCCTATACAACGACATTGAGAACTTTGACATAGACCCAAAAACTGGCTTCGCAGAGGGGTGGCTATGCCCAATATACAAAAAGGGCGACAGGACAGACATAGGCAACTATAGACCAATTACTGTCCTGAATACAGATTATAAAATCCTTACAAAAATATTAGCAAACAGACTGACCGAAGTAACACCAGGAATCATCCACCAAGATCAAGCAGGCTTCATGAAAGGGCAAAGAATTGAGGACCAGACAGAACTGGCAAATCTAATCCTAAAATGGAGAGAACAAAAAGAAACGAATAGAATGATAGTATGTTTGGACCAGAAAAAAGCATACAATAAAGTAAGACATAGCTTTCTATGGGCCACTCTGAAAAAATTCAGCTTCCCAGATAAATTCATAAACACAATAAAAGCACTAGACAGAGAAGCAAAAACAACAGTAATCATCAACGGAGAAAAGAGCAAACCATATAAAGTCACTCGGGGAGTAAGACAAGGGGACCCAATGTCCTGCCTCCTCTTCAACCTAGCAATAGAATCACTGGTCCAGATGCTGTGAGACTCACCTCTGAAGGGGATGGAAATAGAAGGGGAGACAGAATGCCTAATCGCAAAACTCTTTGCTGATGACACAACAGTATATCTGTCAGCAGAAGATGACATAGAAGATCTACAAAGAATACTGACAAGATGGTGCCATGCATCAGGGGGTAAGTTCAACTCCCCCAAAACAGCCATAATACCTGTTGGAAATGAAATATTTAGACAAACCCTACTAAAATCAAGAAAATCATCAGAGAGATGCGCACAAATCCCAGAAGAGATAAAAATAACAGAAGATGGGGAGGCAACACACCTCCTGGGAGCCTTCATCAGAAACAAAATAGATAACCCAAGTGTGTGGGCACCCACACTAGAAAAAATCACAAAAGACCTAGAACGGTGGAACAGAGGCCGCCCCATGATAGATGGGCACTATCTAATAATTGGCATGGTAATTGGAGGATGCACCCAGTACCAAACATGCGTACAAGGCATGCCACCTGAGATAGAACAAAGACTGACAAAAATAATAAGGAGTTTTGTATGGAGGAATAACACACCCAACAATAGGGCTAGATACCCTATACAAACTGACTGAACAAGGGGGGAAGAAACTCCTGAACCTGAGAGCAAGAAATGAAGCGATTGAATTAATGAAGACAAAGAGATTCCTAGATATAAGCGATACAAGACCGACATGGGTGAAGATTGCAGATAAACTAATAGAAACAAATTCAAACAAAAAATGGAAAATAGGAGAGGATGGAACGTACCAGAACATACTACTACAAACACTGATAGTGGACACGAGAGAAGGAGGAAAGGGCCTCCCAGAATCCCTGAAGACAATGATAAGGGCAGCACAAAAGCATGGAGTAGAACTCCCACCCACAAAACTAGAGCCAGAAACAAGGCTAAATATGCTAATATGGTATCACACCGGACTAATAGGCACAAAGCACCCAGGCTTTAATTTAGCCACTGAAAAGTGCCAAAGAGAGAACCACCGGATAAAAACAGTTAAAGACCTACTAAAGCTTATAAAACAAATGAACCAAACAATAAACAAAACACATAAACCAAGGAGGAACTGCAAATGCATAAGCTGCAAGGAAATGAGAGAAAATGGCTGCAAAAACCCACATAAATATGGAACAAACGCAAGAAAGCTACTGAGTCAACTTGCCCAAGAATGGAACCCTCTAAACCTGGAAAACCTGCGAGATGAGCATGTAAGCAAAGGAATAAAGAACACCTTGGAAGGAAAAGAATCCACCCTGTTCCAGAGAAACATGCATGTGAACGCAACTATAAAAGACTGCTTCCGGGTTTTTGTTGACAAGAAAAATGAAGAACAAAACCAGAATCCAAGAAAATGAGCAGGACCCACAAGATGGGTACAGGTCTACACTGATGGATCCTGCAAAAACAATGGGTATGAGAATGCAAGTGCAGAGGCAGAAATATGGTATGGAGACGATGACCCACAGAACACCGCAATTAGGGTGCCAACCAACTTAGACCAATCAAACAACTTGGGAGAAGCACTCGCCATACTGACAACAAGCTGACCCCAACAACCACCTAGAAATATTGAGTGACTCAAAGATCACAATAGAAGACTAACAAAGCACCTGAGAGGATGGGAAGACAAAGGATGGATCAGCATTGAAAACAAGGAGATACTACAAGCAGTAGCCTCAAAAATGAGACAGAGAATGGGCCAAACAATCCTGACCAAGGTAAAAGGCCACAGTGGCCTAAAGGGAAACGAGAAAGCAGATGAATTAGCAAAAAAGGGAGCCAAAATAGAGAACACAACCGACGTCAGCAAAATATTATCCACAGCGAAAGGATACCATATGTTAGGAGCAAAACTAAGTAAGATGTCTCAAGCCCTGCTGTACAAAGGGATAACGGAAAGAACACCACTCCCAATAAGACTGAACACGCAAATAAACCTGGATAAAATAAGATGGGCAATAAAGGACCTAAATGGAGACCCACCGACAAACAGAAGCATCTGGAGAGCCCTGAGAGACAAGACTCTAACAAAAGAAACAAGGGCCTTCCTATGGAAGGCAACTCACAACGTGTATAAAGTGGGGAAAAAACTGGACTAGAATCCCAAACTATGAAACAAGGGGCCAATGCCATGTGTGTAATGAAGAGGAAAACCTAGAACATATACTGACAGAATGTGAAGCATCAGGCCAAAGGGAGGTATGGCGACTCACTGAAAAACTATGCAGGCAACAAGGCATAAAATGGAACCTGCCAGGCATAGGCCTGATCCTGGGGTGTGACCTGGCCAAACCCAAAACCAAGATGGGGGAAAATAAAGAAGCTAGGACCAGAATGTTCCAAATAATAATATCTGAATCTGCTCGCTTGATATGGAAGTTAAGATGTGAATGGAAGATAAGGAAAGAAGCAGACCCAGAAAGAATCACCACAACCAATGAGATTGCTAGCAGGTGGGAAAACACAATAGCAAGAAGGATAAAAATGGATTGCCTGGCCTCAGAGGAAGGGAGATACGGAAAGAGAGCTTTAAATAAAGAGCTGGTCGCGAATACATGGAATCCCCTCATAACAGACCACCTAGAACCATACAGAGCGTAGAATTTGGCATTAAGGGTTTTAGTGGGTGTGGGAGTTGAACACTCTCCAGGGCGAAACAGATAAGGATAATGACCTGAGCCCCACACACAGTGCGTAACAGCATTTCCCTTAGGTGGGCCAAGATACCTCAGAACAATTAAAGTAGACACATTATAGACAACACGTTTCTGGTACCTAGAAGCTAACTGATGTAGATACGTTTAGAGACTAATAGAACCACCAAAAAAAAAAAAAAAAAAAAAATTACTTATCAATGAGAGTTACGAATCAGGCATTGTGATTAGATAGAATCAAAGAAGTCAAGGAGCGTGAGGCCAAGATGCCTCGAAAAGCAGATTAGGTGGGATAGAAATCAAACTATAATGAATATGGTGATGACACCCAAAATTATACCAAGTGGTGTCTGGGTAGGCAGTCACAAGGCGTATAGCATTGGGCTCGCTAATTGAGGTGAGCTGGGCAGGGTCCCAGAAACAGGTTAGTGGAGGACAGTAGTAAGGGAGTAGTGAAGAGAAGCTTAGCATAGTTGCCAAGAGTTGTATGCCTGCTGCAGTTGCAAGGCATAAAAATTTCTAGTACGCTGGCGTAGGTCCAGTGATGAGACAAAGAACACTATACAAAAGTGCGCTTGGCATAGAGTAGACTTAGAAGGACTAAATTGAGCTCTGAAGCCCAAGCGTAAGAGGTGACGGTGAAGGTAACTTGTTATTTTGCATGCTATAAGTACAGTATATATAGTAAAGTGTAGGTGAGGTTGCCGTTGGCGACCCTTGAGGCACTAACATGGGGAACTAGTAAGTAAACAGTAGACCACAATCTTTTATATAGGAAAATGTCCATCAGCGCTTAGCGATGCCTAACGGCATCAGTCAAGCTGTCTGCCATGTCAAAAATGCCAAAAAGTAAGTATGGAATTGCTCAAATGTCAATATAGTGGAATGATGGCGATTACTAGGGAATGGTGGCAACGCCAGCGAAACCTTAGGGTCAAGAAAATAAATCAGAAAATAAAGTAAATAAATTGAAAATACTGGTGAAAAATACGCCAAGAGTGGGCCAAGGGTTCGAACCTCAGCTTTTGAAGGGGGTGGCTGGTAATCCATAGGGCACGCTAACCACTAATTCATGCGGTTGTGCCAGGAAAATTGTTAGTACACCTCTTGATACAACCTGGGTCTTATCAATAATTTGACATGGCAACCAAGATAGTGTTCCATGATTCAGTTAATTTGGGCCGTGTTGAAGTCAAAGAAATCCTTGGTCATCCTTGTAGCATCAACATTCTTCATCAATACGTTGTGGAGGAAAATGATGATGAATGATTATGAACTAGTCAATGGTATGACATCATTCAATATATATTCACTCAAAATCATTTGAAAACTAATGTCATACGCTCCATTTCAACTCATGATTTCATCAGAGACTCCAAACTGCTCCAATTAAATAAGTTATGTTTCAGTAGTATAAATGTATATATATTCGCATATATCTTACTGTTCAAGTATCTTTTGATCTCGAACTTAGGTATGTTTATTAAAAGTCAGGATCAATAAATTATCTTTTGATCTCAAAATCAGTCTGCAATTAATAATCATTTAATTCACTGCGCTCATCTGATGCTGCGTCAGGTTCACCAAGAATGATAATACTTTGGAGACTTTACAGTTTTCTAAATTCAATGGGACTAATTACAATGTCTGGGTTGACGACATGAAAGCTGCTCTGCAGTCAAAATAACTGTGGGGAGTCATTTCTGGTTGTGAGATCTCTCCACCCAAACCCCCTTCTGAGTACCCCAACTTAGTAACCACTACTTGCCCTGCTGGACAGCCTTCTTGATCTGTTTGAAAGGAAGGTCAAGACTTAATGACCATGTTACAGTCTAAAGAGTACTCTGCATGGGATCTTGCTCATGAAAAATATGAGTGCTGGCTTAATAGAGACAATGTGGCCATGGGATTAATACACAATGCTATTGAATACATGCAGCATGAATCTATAATTGATCTTGACAGTTCAAAAAAAATCTGGAATTGTCTTCATGAGAATTATATCAACCAGCAAAGTGGTATCAATATCCACTATTATTATCAGCAGCTTTACGCAAAGAAATGGGGTGGAACTTCACCTCTTGCTGACAACCTAGGGTTCTATATGAACATTTGCCGCCGTTTCATCGAAGCTGGTAACAAGGTTGATGATATCACAATTATAAACACCATACTTCTATCATTGCCATGCACCACTATGTGGGAGATCTCTAAACAAATTTGTTATTTAGAGGTGCCTCTCTCGCTTGAAAATGCGACCATGGAACTGTTGTCTATCTATGACAGAATGTCCCATGAAGAAAATGTGTCCAACAAAATATTAGCCATTATTACAAAAGGAAATAATGTTTCAAGTAGGAGCTCACAAGGTGCAAAAGGAATGAAAAAGAAGAAGATAAAACATGAACCTAAGCCTGATGACACATGCTATATAACTGTGGCAAAAAAGGGCATTGGAGCCCAAAATGCCCAAAATCCAAAAAGGCTAAAACCGTCAGAAATGCAAATATATCTGTAAATAAACTTACCAGTCAACCCTGTAAGTCAGGTCATGTTTTCATGGCTACATGTGATGGTCTGCCTTTGGGCCTCTTACTGGACAGTGCTGCATCCTGCCATATGGTCCAAAAAGAAATATTTTGTGACTTATTGCGATACTGAGAACCAATACATATCAGTTGGAGGTTTCAATCGCATTACTGTTTCTGGAATTGGCTCCATTTGTTTCCATATAAATGTACCTGACAGAATGAACAATGTTCAACTTGATGAAGTATTGCATATTCCAAAGCTAGGTGCAAACCTTATAAGCTTGGGATTGCTTCAACAGGCAGGTGTAACAATACAAGGACTTCCTTAGAGCATTTGTCTTGCCTGGCAAGATAAAGATTTTCTGCATGCAAATCTAATTGGTACCAAGGGAACACTGTATCAAATTGAATGCATGGTCACAGGATACCAGAGAGGTCATGTTGCCTACATAGTGAGTGAATCAACCATGCGCTTATGGCACTGTTGGCTCGAGCACATCAGCCCACACATTATAAAATCTATGATCAGTCAAAATTTGGTTACTGGGCTCGAAATCAAGAAACCTACTGAGTTTGACCGACTTTGCAGTGGATGTGTCCAAGGGAAATCTGCTTGTGCACCGTTACCAGAATCAAGCACAAGTGAATATGCAAAGAATGAGTCATTAGCAATTGATCTCACTGGGCCCATGAATACACCTACCTGAAAAGGTTATCTATATGTACTTGTAATTGTTGAAGTCAGTCAACAATTACCAATTGGGAAATTACTGAAGCAAAAAGAAGAGACAGATGAAGCAGTATGGGAAAAGGTATCCATGCTCAAACGTCAGTCTGGTCGACATGTAAAGATTATAAGAACTGACAATGAGAATGAATTCGTGAATAACACTATGGCCAAGTTTTGTTTGTTAAATGGAATCAAGCATGAAACTACGGACCCTTATCAACCAGAACAAAACAGAATTGCAGAAAGAGTGATTGCTGTCCTCATGGAAATGACAAGGAGTATGCTGCACGGCGCAAAAATGGATCTGCAATATTGAGAGGAAAGGTGTTCATGTATGCCATGCACATATGGTTGATTATGCCTACTGCTGGGATAAATGGAAAGATTCCCTATACTGAGTGGAATGATGGGAAGAAAAAACCAGACCTATCTCACCTAAGAGTATTTGGTTCACTTGGATGGGCACATGTCCCAAAGGAAGTCTGCAACAGCAAACTCAAGTCCAGAGCAGTTTGAGTACATATGCTTGGATGGTGGGCAGATAAAACAAAGGGTTATTGATTGGAAGATCTCAAAAATGGTAAACTAATCACTTTGAGAGACGTGCAATTCCATGAGGATAAGTCACCGAGCAAACTTGCCCATGTGGATACTGGCATTACACATTCCACTCCAGAAGAAATAAACAGATTTGTGGACTCAGCGTTATATCCTGAGGAGGATGAGGCATGACCCATAGTCATTCCTTCTCAACCTTTGGATGTGGAATGGCACACTGAGGAAGAATCTGAGTATAATGCTGCAGTTGAGCATACTCCCATACAAAACTTACAGTACCCATCTCCTCTGCAGCCTTCCACTCCTGAATGGACTTCAATGGAAGTTGAAGTTCCAAGTGCTCCTCAAAAATCTACAAAGTGGGCTGACTTACCTAAATGAGCACCTTCTACTCAGAAATGTTGTCTTCCTGTCAGATATTGGCAAGATGGAGTTTTAAATAGGGAAAGCAATTATACAGCCTTTGTTGCTATAGCGGGATCCTCATATGCTGAGGCTTTGACATCTTGTCATGCCAATAACTGGTGACAAGCCATAGAGACCGAATATAACTAGCTTGTAGAAAAAGGAGTTTTAGAAGAAATCGATACACTGCCAATTGGAAGGAGAGCAGTGGGCAGTAAAGTTGTTCTGAAGAAAAAACTCGATGAACATGGCTACCATGTCAAATATAAGGCTTGTATAGTTGCACAGGGTTTCTCTCAAATTCCTGGCATTGACTTTAATGAAACATTTTTTTCAGTCACCAAGTTTACTATGCTTCGAATCTTCTTAATGCTTGCGGCCATATTAAACTGATGTGATTGGCACTTACCTGGAAGGAAGTCTTGATGAAGAAATATATATGAAAGCCCCTGATGGAATTGGCAAAAAGAAGTATTGGAAACTACTTAAGGCCATATATGGACTTAAACAAGCAGGAAGAAAATGGAAGCAAAAACTACACAAGGTACTGACCAAGCTGGGATTCAAACAAACACTATCCAACAATTGCCTATATATACTTCGATCACACAATGAAATAACTCTCATTGTTTTTGTCTATGTCAATGACATGGCTATAGCCAGTAAAAACATGTGCGAAATAATTTCTCTCAAGAGAAACCTGGGAAGAGATTTTGATATCACCAATCTCAGAGAAATCCATTACATGCTGAGATTACACATAGTCCAAGATTGAATCAAATGTATCATGTATTTGAATCAAACTTTGTATATTGATTCAATTTTGAAATGTTTTGATATGACTTCTTGTGCACCTGTTTCCATGCCCATGGTGACAAATCATTCCCTATCAAGCTCACAATTGCCTCAATCACAAGACGATCAGGACGTATATCAAATTTATTCCAAAGGAATCAAATATCTCTCCTTAGTTGGTTTGCTATTGTACGCCACCCAGACATGGCCTGATATTCAATTTTCAATCAGAATTGTCACTCAATTTGCAAATAATCCAGGCATAGCGCACCTGGCAGCTTTGCCAAAGAATTCTTTGTTATCTGCAAGGGATAAAAAACATGTCCTTAAAATTGGGAACCTCTAAAAATGATGAAATAAAATTGGTCAGATGGAGCAATGCGAACTGGGCACAAGATAACCATGATCAAAAGTCCATCAGTGGATGGAGCATTGACATTAGTGGTAGTACATCATCGAAGAAACAATAAGTTGTTGCCACCTCAACCATAGAAGCTGAGTACATTGCTTCCTCAAACACCACTCAAGAAGCTATCTGGCTTTGAACACTTCTTTTGGAACTGGACTTCCCACAAACTACAGCAACCATTATCCATAGTGCTGGAAGTATTGCGCTCTCCAATAACCCCATATTCCATTCTTGTGCAAAACACATCAACATCCATTACCACTTCATTTGAGACCACATTGCACGTGGAAATATCAAACTCAAGGTCATCACAACTAAGGAAATGATAGCGAATATACTTACCAAAGCTCTTCCATGTGAAGCTTTCTATAAGTATTGGGAAAAACTTGGAATAGTCAGCTCTGCATCAACGTCGAGTGGGAGTGTGGAGGGAAATGATGCAAATGATTATGAACTAGTCAATAATATGACATCATTCAATATATATTCACTCAAGATCATTTGAAAACTAATGTCATACGCTCCATTTCAACTCATGATTTCATCAGAGACTCCAAACTGCTCCAATTAAATAAGTTATGTTTCAGTAGTATAAATGTATATATATTCACATATATCTTACTGTTTGAGTATCTTTTGATCTTGAACTTAGGTATGTTTATTAAAAGTCAGGATCAATAAATTATCTTTTGATCTCGAACTTAGTCTGCAAATAATAATTATTAATTCACTGTGTTCATATGATGCTGCATCATATGTCCTCCTGATCCCCAGAACTAGTCAATAAAGTGGGGCTGCAGGTAGCATGGAGGCTATCAGGTGCATAGTGGTTGGTTGTTCAGTACTGTGCCATCAGCAACTCTGATTACTGGGCTCCCCCTTGAATTTCTGGTCACAGTGTCCAATGACTCAGCAGCAGGGCAGCAACGAGAGTAGCAGGAGCCCTGGACTTAGGTGCAGTCATGAGGGGGTAAACAATTGCCAGGAATGGGAGAAGGGGACTGACCCTGGTGAGTGTCGTCATCTGAACTGTCCTCATTCTCACTAAAATCCAATTTGGACTCTTTGCTGTCACTATTGTAATCAGCTCACTCCTCATGCTCATTGTGACGGCATTGGTAGAAGTAAGTTTTCAATGAATTTGCAAAGTGAGGCTGATTGATAGCTGCCAGCATAGTTTTAAGCATAATGGTATTGACATTGCTGTGCTCCGTGATGAGACCAAAGGTGATTAACTCATGGTAACGTTTGCAAACAATGAAGCAAGTATGAATATGTGCTGATTTAACATGATGGGTAGGTACGTTTGTAAGGGCAACCTCCGGGAGTTGCGGCTCAATTACACAACTAGCAGAGGGAAATCCAAAGTTGTATTAGACAGGGTAATCAATGATACAATGGTACTAATCACCTAGCAGAGGGAAATCCAAAGAGAACAAGTCTAAGGATTCCTCGCTGCTTGGTGCGGCACATCAGCGGGCGGCGGAGGCGTGGGAACAATTGTACAGGTTACAGGTGACCGGAGCTAACCTTAACCTTGGATAATGTTCAAACAGGAGGGACGCGAAGTTCCAGGGATTCCCTAAAAAGGAAATGACCTCCGGAGATCTCCAGGGATCTAGAACGAGTCCCAGAGGTCTAGGGCAAGTCCCGGGGGTCTAGGGCAAGTCCTGGGGGTCCCGGGGGTGGCGTAGGATGTGCTCAAGAATGGAAATCGAATGGAAGTCCCCTGACATCACCCCCCCTCTA
>JABCKQ010026221.1:0-25814 GCA_018857305.1 Termitomyces sp. T159_Od127 | reverse complement strand
TCTAGTACGCCTCCAGGCCCCATCTCATCTAGCTCGCCTTCGTGGTCGGACGGGAGTACGACCACCGTCAGTACTGTCGAAGTAGAGCTTAGCGCAGGCGGTTCCTGTGATACAGATCACGTCTTTACACGTCGTCTGACAGAGCTGCTTAGTGACGTTGAGAGACATCGCCAGGAAGAGGACAGCAAGGCGTCTTATACAGATGCTCATCCTAGAGGCTTTATCAATACTTTCCAGGCGACGTTTGACTTGCGAGCTTTGTCGTTCTCTACCTCATCTACTGGAACTGAAACCGATGCAGACATTGAATCAGACCCTGTCTCTTGCACTAGCTTTACCTCTTTCGACTGTGACACTGAAATAAACGCGCCTTCATTCTTAGAACTCAGTCCAATTGTCTTTGCCCCGTCCTCGTCTCAGAGCTCTCCACTACCGCGCATACATTCACCTATCAACAGAAATGCCAAACCTGGATTCGGTTCCCGTCTCATCCACCGTGCGTCGTCTTACTTTTGTCCGCGGTCCGACCTGGACAAGGAGGAAGAAAACGACTCCGAGCCCCCGCGTAAACGACCAAAGATCCTCACGCGCACATCGACGCACACGCATTTGAGGACAAACCTCGCTAAAACATCCGCAAGTGTAAGGAGAGCCGCATCGTTGAGGTCAGTTCTCGATGATGACAAGGAAGTAAGGACTTTTTTTCGCGCATATATTCGTCTTTTTGCTCCTTATAACGAGCGCACACGTAGAACGCAGTCCCAACGGCCCCCGCATCGCCCTCCTCGACACTCGACGCTCACGGTTCCGGCGTTGCGTGTTCTAAGAATACCAAGAACAAATGCACAGACGAGCGTATGGAGGTGCCGGCCATCGCACCACCTTCTCCACTTCCGCCAATGTCTACCGAGTCACCAGCGCGTTTGAGGATTCGGAGGTTTGTAGAGAGGGAGAGGGAGTTGCGTGCGCAGGACGGGTTAGGGATAATAGAGGGAAAAACGGAGGACAAGTGGTTATGGGATTGTGTTGGAGAGGACTTGAGGCAGGAGGTTGTCAGGTGGTTCATGCAGGTGAGTTTCGATAACTCCTTCTGCCCTATGTGAAAGTCAGTGTCAAACTTGGTGGGATAATAGGTCCTTTCTCCTGAAAAGAGTGAAGAGTACAAGGCTGCGCATCGTACAGAGGGTAGCGAGGACGGGGATGATACTTGCACAGTTGTCAACAGTCCTTCCTCTGTTTCCATCACAAGCTCGGTCTCTTCTTCCTGCGCATCTTCGCGCTCATTCACAACGTCCTCTACCACGACTTCTGCAACAACACGCACCACAACCACATCTCCGACGTCCATTCGCTCTTCACCTTGCTCCATAACCTCCCCATCAAGCGCGTCGTCCTCTCCAACCGTCACAACAACCCCCAATCGCTATTACCGTTCAGATTCGTGCCATACACACGAGCGTAGCCCATGCCGCACGAACCTCGCCGACCAACTCTCGACGTCGCCCGAAACACGATTCCATGCTGCATATCTGTTTATGAGATTCTTTTGGCTCGTGGGACTGTCTGGGGAGGGATCCGGTGCGAGTTCCGCTGAAGGAGAGACTACGAGAGAAGTATGGGCGTTCGGAAGCGAGCTGGACAAAGAAGGGAGGAGGTTGGTTACGTGGGATGTTGGACTCGCCTGTTTGGGCATAAGTATCAAGGTACGTCCTAAACTCTCCGATGCTCACGCTGATGCTGACGTCCATGAAAAATACAGTACCACCGCGACTTCCTGTACCCCCTCCTCCCCATATATGCACACGAACTTATGAAGATGGCACCGCATGGGCCTGTAGGATACGAAGATCTTGAGGTGTGTTCCTCCTAGCCTTTTCTCTCCCTCGCTGCTTCCCCTCCCCCGTACCCTTTCCACGCTACGTATCAAACGCGACTGGGACTAACTCGTATTAACATTCTCGCGACGTGCAAACAGACAGCACACCGCGACGTGCTCAATGCTCTGCAGTTCAGACTAGGAGATACACCCCAAGGCGTGTTGGGCGAGGTGTGGGAGGCCGTTCCTGTGCTCCGCAGGATTTTGAATAGCGAGTTTGAAAATGCGTGCGGGTGCCGGTGTCGGTGCAAGGAAAAGGAAGGAGAAGAGGGAAAGAGTGGGTGCAGAGAGGGGTGGAATTTGGTGCAGAGGGAGACGTGGAGAACGCTCTGTGTTGCTGTGCTCGGTGAGTTTCTTTGCGTCAGGGATTGGTGACCTTGTCGCCGATCGAATTCCTCGTTCTCTTCTACTCCGATTCCATGCTCTTCGGTTATAACGCCTGGGAATGAATTCGTTATCCGTGAATGTTCTGGGCACGCTTTTATGATTAGATTTCGGTGGACCTCAGATGCTAACTAATAACCAATACTCTCCCTCATCCTCCGACGAACAGAACCGGACGTCCTCAAATACCCACTCTCTCTCCTCGCCGCATCCGCACTCCTCCATGGGTCCTGTGTCGTTCTCATGCGTTGGGATGAAGATGCGAAACCGTGGTATCTGTACGAGTTGTGCGTTGGGTCTGGCTCGCCCGTCAGTTCGAGTAAATGGAGGAGGGAGACGGAAGCAAGGGCAGAGAGAACGGTCGGGGCTGTGAAGAAAGAGTTGGTGGAGTTGATGGATCTGGATGAGGTGAGTACGGGTGATTGCCTTTCTCCTTCTTTGCTTTCGCGAAATTTGCGTCTGGGGAGAGGGACGTTGTGTTGGAGCATACTGTTTTTGACGCCGTTCTTTGACACTCAGGTGAAACTTGAGGGGTGTAGGACGTGGCTGAGGCGCGTGCTCGATGTCTAGTGCTGTGTCAGACTGAATCTGGTTGTGATTGCGATTGTGGCGCTTTGCTTGCTGTGGTCTTCTGGCTATGTGGACTTGAATTGCTAGAGTCTTGGGTCTTGTGTATTTTGTTTGCGTCTATGTTCGCTCCTTCCTCGTGTCTGTCTAATTATGGTGCCTGCATGGTATTCTTGCTGTCTGGGGTACATGAAATGAAAACGAAAACTTTTCCGTGGTTCTCTAGGTGTAGGTATATATATCAAAGACGACGAGTGACAACGCTGCAAAATTTCTTCATAAACTTTTACGGTAAAAGTAGAATCGAGAATTATGGGGCGGCATCAGCACAATACAAGGGCTACGCTAGTCACCATAGTAACAATCATCATGCCTGATAACCTGCCATTATCCGTTTTTACAGTCCAGCACGATGTCATATACTTAGCCGTGATTCAGGCGAAAACCCTCTGTCCCCCCTAACAGACCCAGTACAACCTTTATATATACGTCGGGAACACTTTCTTTTTTGCATGATATCTGCGCGCTAAAGTGCACCATCATATGGAGAACAATATGGCTATGGTTCGACGCGATGTTCGTCACGGTTACTTAGGTCTTGAAATATTACTGCGTCACTCTGCCTGTACAGCTTGTTCTGTGCTTTACGTGTAATGTCCCTGGCATCAAACAGAATACGACTTCTTCATTCTTTTGTAATTTCATAGGAGGATATCATGTACGTGTTATGTTGTCTACGGGTGATAACGAAGCACTCTGTGCTTGAGATGAAATGTGTTCTACATAAAATCATATATGTAAGGATGAGTCTCTTGTTATCATCACCGATGATCGTGTGTCACAGCTCGTATAATATACATTCAGGATAAAACGGATCTGCGTAACGGACAGTGAGCGCACGGTCCAGACGACTGATGCAGTAGACGTACAGATGAGTCAGTTGTCGGGGCGCAAGGTACGTGTGGTTATTAATCTCATTACTTGGAATGCTCTAGAAAGCGAGTAAGAATCGAACGGGACACATTAGGAATGATGAAAAATTTACGCAAGATGGTGTGCTACAAATTTGCGTGGTGGGCTAAGCTCTGGTCTAAATAGGGTCAGTCTACCAATACAATGACTTAGGACGTACCTGCTGAAAATGATAGCCCAATGTCATGCTGTGGACGACCATGTCCGGGATGACGTTGATATCTTCCGGCGGAGGTACTCTAGATAAAGGGTATCAGGCGCGAAAAGGGACAAGAGACAAATTACGACGAACCGTGCATATCCCAAGGACATGGGACGTCAAACACTCCCCGCCTGCTAGAGCCCGCCTTACGATCGCAATACGTACAATGCATATCTGCACTCGTCAGGGTATCTAGGGGCCTAGCAAGTCCGTCTGCATCGGCCCCCTTCGCAGATGCCAGCCGAGGAGCGCACGATATGCCCACGGGGGCACATTCTCCAAAGCTTTTCAGCTGGGCTGCTGCCTCTTCCAGCCTTACGGCCGTCATTCAGGTGGGGCTCGAGCATCCCGCCCACCCCACCTTCTGTGGTTGTGCGCACGGATTCCATAACGTACAGGTAATCTAGCAGGAAAGTTGGGGAGTGTCTGTCGTCTTCGAGTCCGAGTTTGGTAAGGATGATAAAGGCTGAACATGCGTAGTGTGGCGACGTCACTGTAAGAGAAGAGACGAGCTAAGTAAGTAGGGCTCCACGTAACAAGATGAGGACAAGGACATACATTGGGTCGTCTGGCCTCAACGACAAATGCATTTGTCTCATCGCAAGGTCGACGATGAGAGATATGGAGAGTCCGGGGTACTTTAGATAGGGCCATGTCCTAAGCGTCACTACGTGGGATCGAAGTACGTGAAGCGTCCAAAGATAAGTAGTGAGGACCAGATGATAGTGGTAGCGGAAAGAGATTTGGGTGGAATTTTGTCGTCTTTCCAAGCTTTAATAGTTCCTTGTGTGGCGTATCAAAGCCGCGCGGACCCGAACGGACCAAGCGACCACATGGTGAATGAACACAGCCTATAGACGTCGCTCTTTTGTTTTCTTGTTTTGGTTTGACCTCGTGCTCATCGGGGAAATGAAGTGTGTGTGTAGGTCCATCACAGGGAAAAATGACGCGTACAAGTAGATCTCATGACTTCTGTAGAAGAAACAAGTTTTGATCTAATGGACGAAGTAGATGCCATAACAGGCTTTGTAGACCCAGACCCATAACAGATCTGAGATCACGATTGGCATACAGAAGCCTGTGCAAGCGTGGACTGTCGTTCACAGATTAAGCTGGGCTTGACCCACAGCGACGAAAAGCCTTCTTCGAGGATTGCACGGGTCGATATCTAAGGAAGAAAAGAATCTGTTGCTGCTACTAAGCATCCAATGTGTCGCAATGCCACTGCTTCTAATGTCATAACATAAGTATAGATGTTACCGCGCCCATTCGTCGCCGACCTTCGTGCATTACGGACCTCAAACGTAGCGGTTGCGGAATGCCCAAGCTATCGATGGAGACCTTCATGTCATTATCCATTCACCGAGAGTGTAAATAACGTAACTATCAAGTCTCACCATCAATACTTACAACACACACACTCTTTTCCATCTCTGTGTACTTCGGACGGCCTCTGCCCTTCCAGACAAGGGACTGCTCTTTTCGCAATCATAGTACCTTCGATCACGATTGACGAGAATCAATCAATTTCGTGCGAGTACGTAATACATAGTCAATTTCAGGAAAGAGTCCAAACACGATGGTGTTAACTTTGTTCATTCAGATGGATCAGATGGCAGGGAAGGGACTTCACAAATGGCAAGTTCCATGCGAGAACGTTCAACGAACTTGTTGAGTGGCAGGGACTCCCTTGGGAACAGGGGCGTGAGGGACGGGAGCATGAGGAATTCTCACTTTGAGCCCTGAAGATAGCTTCAGCACAGACCTGTCTTCTCAAAAGGCAAAATACGGACCAAGCTCCTCAAGGATAAGGTCGGCTCCCTTCTCACCGACCAGGAGTGCCGAAGAATAAGTGTTTGTGCCCAGATTGTCCTGGAAGATGGTCGTCACTCAAACTGGACATGGACAGAGATAGTTAAAGCATACAGGGCAAATACTCAGGTCAACACATTTCAGGTTCTGTGTGCCATATACATTGAGTCGGCCATCGACTACTCCGCCTTCCTCCCTCGGTTTCATAGCTATTTCTATGAGAATCTTCTTGAAAAAAAGACGAGGGGTTACCCACCGCAAGTTCCTGCACAATGGATTTCATTTAAAATGGCGAATAAGCAAGCTGGAGTAAAGAAGATTTACCAAGCGAATGCCAGGTAGTTTCGACATGATCTGTTGATCGTTTTTAAGACTCAATATTGAAAATTTGAAACCAGGATCTCGTCTTACCGGCGATCCACTCATCAATAGCCTTATCATCTTCAGCAGAATACTTGATGTCCTCGTGCACTTTGGCTGCGTTGTATGGCTCTCCTGGCCTGTAATTGCTTCAGTCGAATTAGGTTGGAACTACCAAAATGTACTGACTTGTGCCAAGTACCTGGAAGACCGGGTCAAAGACGTTAGAATGAATCCACGCGTCCACATAATGGCTTACCCATATGAATACCGACTGTAAATCCATCAGGAAGGAGCTGCTTGGCCGTCTGGATGTCAATATCACGCGCAGCTGCCGGAGAGGCGGGATGGAAGTGTGGATGGTGTGATGTAAGCTCGCCACGGAAGGCTATAGGTGTTGTTTTAACTTCGTTCGGAAGCAGCGATGCAAGTATTGACATACAATCCATCCTGCGGGCGACCTCACGTGTCTTCTTGTAGCTCCATCGAATCGGCGCAAAGTCTGCCTTATTGTTCATAAATCCACTGTCGAAAAATGGTTCTATGTACGGATTAGCAGAAGAGATGTGAATCTATAACACGTTGAGAAAGGATTAGTTAAGAAAATATGGCAAGACAAACCTTTCCACGACTAGCAGGGTATTCCTAGAAAAATTCAATATAGCGAAGTCACCTATATCTTGGATCAAATGCGCACCAAATATTGGAACCTACATACGCCAATTAGTCTTCCATTCCATTCGATGAGGATGAATGACTTACATGGTCATGTATTTGCCAGGAGGCAGCAAGGAATGATCGGCGTAAGCTAGCGAACATGTTATCAGTCTGCAGGTATCCTCAACAAAACAATTTTACCTCCAGAAACAATCGATCCGAACCTGGATATGATTGGTTGGTATTCAACTAAACAAAGTGCGAAATGGAGGGTAAAACATACATGACAGGTTTATCTGGCTTGTCTTTGAAGTACTTGTTCCAGAGCTCGTTGAACTCGGGCCCCATCTCCTTGAGTTCTTCCTCCGTCGGGCGTATCTAGACAATGTTCAGAAAAACTTGTCAAATTGAGAAGGACACAATTAATAATCACCTTGAAACCCGCATCAATGGCGTTGGACGAAAGTCTGGCTTTCTCTGGGCTGGTCTCCCACTCTGCGAATAGCTGATATTTTCATTTGGGCAATGTAACTAATGAGCCATGACGCAGGAAGGTAAGGCTGACCTCTTTCTGGACTTCCTTGTCACCTCTAAGGAAGTCATCAAGAGTGAAAGTCTCGTTGGACACTCGGTAGACTGAAGAGATGTAAGCTGGAATTAAAATTGACCATTGCGGGCGCTTACCAGTGAGCGTGGTATAGTGATCCTGGTACTGCTCTCTGTTTACTCTCCACTGAGACAACACGTCGCACGACAATGAACAGGACTTACCCAACGCCAGGGAGGTTACTGACAACTTTGATATCGAGATTTTGTAGAAGCCCTTCAGAGCCAACACCGGATCGTTCCAAGATCTGCGGCGTTCCGAGAGTCCCGCTGCTCAAGACGACCATCTTCCGTGCGCGCACAATAGTCTCTTTCACTTGAGCACCATGTGTACGATTACGGGCTGGAACATAAGCCACGCCCACAGCCTTTGTGCCTTCAAAAATGACGCGCGAGACTCGGGCATTGGTGCGCAAATGTAAGTTCGTCTGACAATCCATCACGCTGTGGACGTAGGCTATTGCAAAGATCAACGTGTTACTTTGTGTCATAATAATGATTGAGCGTACCTGTTGCAGCATCACTGCGCCTGCCTGTATGTCTATTGATATACTTCGCCCATATTTCAGAAGCGTGCGCAGTGTCCAAATCTGATTTATAACGATTTGATTGCTATAATTAACCTGATACTTATTAAGAGGTCACCTTGAATATCATCTGTGAATGAAAGAACACGTTGAATGATGAAATATTCAAGGAAACTCTCGGACGAACCGCTGTATGGGACTCCAACTGCGTCTGATGCCCTCAAGAAGTCCTGAGCGAGAGCGGTGACTGATCCACCATTGCTAATGGCTATGGGACCATCGTAGCCATGAGTATCATTGTTGACTGGCTTCTGATAGTTTTCAAGCTGAGAAGAACGCATGAGCGTAATTATATCCGTGGATAGTCAAAGTCACGGACACGTTTCATGAGCGGAAGCAAGTCCTTCGCTGTCCAACCAGGGGTCTTGAAGTCATCTTGTTTTGGGCAATGATTGACTTCAGAATAGCTTAAACTCGTTCAACGTGGAAACGTACCCCAATCGGACGCAGAGGCCTGAAAAATCTACATCAGATGAAAATAAGCTTTGGTTGGATAGATGACGTACACGAGTATACATCTGAAGCATGACCAGTCAGTATGCACTTCATAACATACCAAGAAAACGAACTTGAAAATTGATACTAAGTCGGCAATATCAGTCAAATTCGAAATATATGTGGATTCTACGTACCTGCTTCCACCACCTTCAGAAGTCTGAATGTCAGCAAGTTATGCAGTTCACTTATCTAGCACATACCCAAGATATTGGCGCAGCTGTTCCAATCATCCGTCAGCTGATCGCGTCTCCTTCGATTAGAAGGACTTACGGAACGATGCTCCTTCGGCCACGGAGATGAGGCGAACTTTGAGTATCAACGTAGAACTTTGCCTTGTCATTTCTGTCAATAGGGTGAGACGATATGAAAGTAGTTAAAGTTCGAGAGAAATTTCATTACATCCCATCCTGTTGCATGTTCCTCACATAGATACCAGGCCTAAGCAAGAAATGGATTCAGCATTAGATTACGCGGTTTATGTGAGTTTGCACCTGTAGACCCATGGATCATCGCGGTTGTTGGCCCCACCCTCAATGAGCATGACTTTCAGGTTTGGATCTGCGTACGCAAGCCTGCCGGCAACGACACAACCTGTAAAATAAATGAGATAGCGCATAGTTGCATCGCGTTGCAACGCTTACCTGCAGGTCCCCCTCCTGCGACGATGACATCGACCTCTTCTGGATGCATGGCTACAAGATTATTCTGAGGACAGATTCACGAGAACTTGGATAGTATCCTGTGAAGGATGGAGCGTAACGTTGGATGAATGCCTTTTTATATAAATATCCCGGGAAACTCTTGAGCAAATGGACAAACAAGAACGTCAGATGTCCTTCGTGTATTACGTTAGGAACGCCATTTAATTGACTCTATCAAGCCTGGAGAGGGGGGTTCACACGTCCAGGACCTTCACATTATTGCCCTGGGCGGGAAGAAGCATCCTCGAAAGAGGATACCGGGTCAAATGATTCAAGAAGAAGTAGCTTGCACGTGGTGGAAAACTTGGGGTAAATGGGTCAAGCCGATGTGGAACAATGCAGCGTGAGATCGAACATTCTGAGGCGATTGTACAGTATGTAATTGTGGCGGCAGATGGATGACGAGAACACGGTCTCACTTCCTTTGACACTATAGTGATATGCTCGTGGCAGTCAGGAAAGTGATTGTATGACCCAGGACTAGAACGAAGATGAATGACACTGAGTTCTTGAAATTGAAAGCAGTTGGAGCCTCTACCTTGTGACCAATGTAAAGGATTATCCATCATTTCGTCGATGTCATATGTCTCCGGGTCGGACTTCCCATCATATGTATGTCAGGTGAGTATACTGACAAAAAGTGACGTTCCACAAGTGGTGTGTACCGATGAAGGTCAGGATATGTTGAGTAGGTACAAGACTGGGCTCAAGCCTGCTTTCTCCTGAAATTAGCATGAAGGTGTATCCCTGAATAGCTACAATACATAGAAGCCTCGACGAGTTTAAAGGCGTAGTTAGACATCGTGAGATGAAGAAGGAACGAGGGAAAATGCTGTTCGTTTCTATTTGTCGTCTCAAATTATCAGAAAACCATACATCGTGGGGACACGTTGCATGGATTTCGTCTGAGAATATATAATCGTATTTGGCACAAATGTACAGGTCTTCGCTAGTATATCGGTTAGTACACGCGCCTGTCAACCCATTGAGTTGGACGCGCGAAAGCTGGGTTCGACTCCCAGGCGAAGAGATATTAATATTTTCCTTCGGGTAACCTTGTGATCATTTCTTTCCCTTCTTCCTTTTTTTCACCAAGTGCGTCTCGAACTCACTTCGAATCCAAACAAAGATACAAAAAAGCACTGTCAGCTATTATATATATATGTAAAGTTGAGTGTCTGCGGTTCCGAGTCCCGTGTCCGTAGACTCAGCACCTATCGCCGAGCCAGCAGGGAAACAGTCAGAACCAGGTTACGCATGATCAAGCGGTCATTATTCGCGGCGCGCTTGCGCTTGCCTTTCGCAACGTTCATCCGTCGTGCTCTTGTTACATTTCACCACATTCTATTGCAGTGATGAGCTGTGTCGGCATGAGATTCTACAGAACGCACCAGTAATCTTAACGACAAGCTTAGGTCGATTATTAGGGCCAGTAGCGACGTTCTCGATCTTGCGAAGAGTGAGCATGCCGTCGATTACGTGGCCGAAAACGACATGTTTCCCATCGAGGAATTCGCATTTAGCAGTTGTAATGAAAAACTGGCATCCGTTCGTGTTTGGGCCAGAATTAGCCTTGAAGACAATCCAGGCCAGGAAAAAATGGTCAAAGCAAGAGACATACCATCGACAGGAGCCCAGGTCCTGTGTGCTTCTCCTTAAAATTCTCATCCTATGCATCTACTGTGGAATCGACTTTGCTTTTACAGGTGAGAACGAACGCACCGGAAACTTGTCTCCGTAGATAGAGAAAGACCCGGTACCGTCTCCCTTCACAAAATCGCCGCCCTGACACATGAAATTCGGCACCCTTTTAATGTCCAAATTGTTAAGGGTAGATGATTCCTTGCAAGAGAGTCTTACACTCTGCTCCAACGGTTCATGAAAATACATCGATTAAATGAAACATGACGAACCGATGGAAGGTTGCACCCTTGTAACCCTGGGGCCGCGAATTAACCCTGTAGTTCACTGCATATGGATTTGATACTTTGAAAGTTCCAATACAAGACACCCTACCTGTATTCACCAGTACATAGTTGCCTGAAGTTCTCTGCGGTTCTGAATGGGTTATGAACAAAACGCATGGATCAGCTTGAAAGGATTGTGCAGCGTACTTTGGAACGATATCGCTGTGAAGTTCCATCTTCAGCCGTCCCGCAGGAGTCTCTCCTATGTTGATATCCATGAAGACGACCGGGCGGGTAGTTCCAGACATGGTGGTTGGAAAAAGATTCGTACAATCGCTAGTTGGAATCAATTGCAAGTGCCTATTTGGGTGATTATGTCAGACTCTGTCCAGACTCCGGAAAACTCCATTTTGTTCTCCTGACTTACTTTTCCAAGCCTTTTCCGTCATGGGATATCAAAAAGGAGTGAATGACTACTTCAATGATCAAATGATTTGCTTAGCTTTCCACTCGAACAAGTGTATTCGCAAGATGCGTTATTATTGTCTCATTGACGCATAAAACAAGTATGTCTAGTTGAATATCTAAGGATTCTGTCCAATTACGGCGGTCAACGTCAAATCCACTGTAGGCGTCGGGTGTGTGAAAAGAAACCTGTATCTCGGAACTTTTCTCCGTTTCGCAGGCCGCGCCCCTACCCCCCCCACTGGAGATTATTCAGCCCACTCTAAAACTGCGCATGTGTACAACCCCCGATTTCAAAGCGACCGTTTAGACCTGTGATCTTCTGCCCCAGCCGCCGCCACAAGCATGCTTTGTCCCATGACTACATCGATAAGTGCAGTACTGTACGAACTGCTAGAAGATCGGAGGAACTTTTGAAAGTCTAACTCTAACTTGCCTTGTGCAACCCACACGTGCACAAGTAATTGCTGATTCATCGAAGATGTGATCCTGGGTATGAAAAGTGTGTAATCTTCTTGAGCATCCTGCTCATTCCAAACAACGAACATTATTCTTGCCTCGCCTTAAGACATGTCGATTCCTAACTTCTTCATCCTCGGCGCCACTGGCTACATCGGAGGCACCGTTTTAACGCGGTTCCTTGAGCGCTCGGATATCACCAGCTCGAAGATCACAGCGCTCGTCCGTTCACCTGAAAAGGCTGCTATATTTGCCTCATTTGGTATCAACGCTGTAATTGGCTCGCATACAGATGGCCAACTAGTGGAAAAACTCGCATCTGAAGCTGATGTCGTCGTGTCTATGGTGCTAAATCATTTCGTGCTTCCAGATACTGATCAAATTCTAATACTAATACTTAGGCGGATGCAGACTACCTTCCCGCGATCCAGGCCATACTCAGAGGCCTCAAGATGCGCCACGAAACTACTGGAACTGTTCCGATCCTGATCCATACTTCTGGAACAGGCGTCTTAGGCGATAAAGCCCTTGGCGCGTACTTATCGGACACGATCTATGACGATGCCAATCCGGAACAGATTGGAAGCCTCCCTGTTACTCAACCCCACAGGTGTGTGGATGTCGAAATTGATGCAGCTGATGCGGAAGGCAAGCACGAGTCATGACCGGGTGTACCAATAATTGACCCATTTGGAAGGATACGTGAGGACCTACATTATCCTTCCGTCTACAATCTATGGATTCGCTACTACCAAATTCGCTGAGCTCGGCATCCAAAACAACCGTTCAATCCAGATTCCACTCTTAGTCAAGGCAGCTCTGGCTCGCGGAGAAGGAGGGACAGTCGGTGCCGGAAAAAACGTGTGGAACGACGTCCACATCGATGATCGTACGTGATTTAATTATTCATTCCGGTTTGCTACTCAGAGTCCGTCAGTTGCGGACCTATACCTCGTGCTATACGATTCTATCAAGAAGAATCCTACAGGAACAGGGCATGGTCGCGAAGGATACTATTTCGGGGAAAACGGGACTCATAGCTTATATGAGGTCGGGAAGGCCATTGCAATGGCACTCATCGAGCTCGGCAAGGGTACAAACCCAGAGCCAACCCCTTTCACAAAGGAAGAAACCGATAAGTATTTTGGGGAGTATACTTCTCCTGGGTTTGGGTGCAATTCGCGCGCCGCCGCTAATCGATCCCGGTCCATCGGATGGCGCCCAAAGTACACCACGAAGGATCTGTTGGCTAGTATCAAAGCTGAAGTCGAAGCGTCACTTAGAGGTATCTGATATGTTTTCATATTAGCCATAGTTTAAATTGGACCACCCTCCTGTTTGTTAACAAAGATGAGTTTCTACCAACAAGTGATATAAAGAGCTTGTTTTACCGCGCCTCGTAATTTGATTTAGACGTGTTTGACTTTGAAGTTCAGTGCAAGACAAGACGACGTGTTCAAATATCCTTATATCACCAGTCAAAACGGACCAGTCGTGATCTGAATGTGTTGATCAGACGTCTCTGAACTCTTCAAACTTATTATTATTGATTTAAGTATGGTAAAAACAGATACATGAACGATTCAGCATTCGCGGACTAGACGATCGCCACCTTAAAAAAGATGAATGGGTACATTGAAACCGGGATTGCGCACCTGGTATGAGTTCCCAAAGCTGTGAATCATCATCGTACTCTCCGGGTGCAAAGCCCACTTCTTTACAGTATCGGGTGATATCTCTCCGCCTTAACTCCAAAAACAAGTTTCCAAGAAGAATTCTATAGTTGAGCAATAAGATCCGTGTATCCATCTGGAATCCACCAGAGACGAACCTTGAATAGCGACCGACTGGCCAAACATCCCATCGTGGCGCCTGGTCCTCTGACTTGCTCCCTATACCGACGATCCTTCCATTTCGTTCGCCAAGGTATAGCGGAGGACAAGCCCCTGCATTTTTTATGACGCTGAGGCCGTTGTAATCGTGTATAGACCACTGTTACAGAGGTAGTCAGTTTCACAGTAGCCTGTAGGTCATTGACTGAGGTCTTACGAACTGGTTGCTTTGGCTTAAAGAATGATCAAAACCAATGACTGTCCAGCTTGAGAATACACAGGCCAAAATGTGAGAATGGAATACACAGACCCGTCTCATTATCGTGTTTGGACAGTGCCAACACTTTGTCATTGAATTTGGCGTTTACAATCTTGTATAGCATGAATATGTCTCGAACGTGAAGTAGATGGATGCGAGGGGCATTCGGAGATATATATATATAATGGACTCGGAGGCGGTGCGTGTCAGATGAGTTGATCCACTCCAGGTTTCAGTCAAGCTTTTGTCCGCGATTCGTTGAACGACACACACACGCCACGCTTCGATCATTACCAGTCCACGAGGATGAATAATCTCCGACCCTGCAATCCCTGAGCAGACAAATACGTAGACCACGAGGTACAAGCGAGCCGTCCAGACGGATCTTGTGAAGAAGGTGACGAGTGAGGTCTCATGTGGGCTTCAACATTCTTAACAACCACAAAGTAATTTGTTTACAATTCGCCTCACACATTGGCAATGATCGCGCCGTCGTCCCTAATTTAGTAGTCACTCTGAAACGTTATATGAAGGCTACCTGGGCCAACTTGTGACTGCCTTGTGGAGGGCGGGTGTCATGGCATGATGAAATTGTATTCTGTCGCTACTATTCACGGGTGTGAGTAGGGGAGTCACTCAAATGCAAGTCGCAAGCCTACGAGTAGATCTCTGTCAGCTACGAAGATCTATCTGGGATAATATTCGGTCACACAATTGGGAGAAAGATGACAAAGAAACTGACATCTGATCGTCACGTTTAAACAAAAAAAATGGATCTCTTCGCCTGGGAGTCGAACCCAGCTTTCGCGCGTCCAACTCAATGGGTTGACAGGCGCGTGTACTAACCGATATACTAGCGAAGACATATGTATGTAAGGACATAACGGCAATACAACCCCGGTTCAATATATGAGCCACTGAGGTGGGAGGAGTGGTGGGTCGACGTAGTCTATTTTGTTGCGACAAATATTTCGCTCATTCATCTGTGGAAGTTCTTGCGGTCGAAGTGGAAGTGAGCGGTTCCACTGCCACCTCCTCTCTAGGTCTCATGTGATTATTTTGCCGGCAACTTGATCAGATACCTTCACTGGTGGTGTAAAAATTTAGTTTTGACTTCAAGGACATAATGGCAGCACAAGTCACAGGTTCATTCATGGAGTTTTGATTATACATCTTCGAGCAATCTTCAAGTCTTTCAGTTCCAGTCCAGACATTCCCATACTGGTACTGCACAGAATATGTTAAAATGCTATACCTAGGCAGGTAGTTGCACAATAACAAAGAAAGGGTGAGAGAGATGGACTTCACAAGAATGGGTTGTCAAGTGAAGGATTGTCTTGATTACAACAAGTATCATTCACAATAAGAATATTTACAACCTTATAAGCTCACATGTCCTTACATCTCTTACACTGACAATGTATTGCACCACATAAATTATATAGGTATCAAAGTCAATAATTAAATGGTTTAAAATAATATTTTCACAAGACCAATATAAAGGGACTGAAATGGAAACCAATTAAGCAGAATCACATGAACCTCATACCTAGAGTGGACCAAGTGGTACTCCTGTAAGTACCTTACACAACTCTAAGTCCTGTCTAGGTGAACACAAAAGAATTATCACATGGTACCTACTCAGTGAAGCTCTGATTGGAGTCAAAGTCCACAGACCTCACACAACTCCAAGTTCTTTAGGTCTAACTGGAGTCAAAGTCCACAGTACAAAGCAACTTTTAACATTGAAACTTAGTTCATTGTCCTTGAATGCTCAACTCCTATCAAGAAATGAGTTTGCATGATGCACAATCCAGACAATCATTCAATCAAGCCAGCTTTGACTTCTTGGAAACTCAGGCCACTGAGAAAACCAACCCAAGCTGTGAAGGACTGAGAAGCGCAGATGTCAGAGAAGGACTGAAACCCTTTATTACATTGACTGAGAATGAGAGAATCATTGTTGTCAGGTTCTGCTGACTACAGGGGCTCAAGTTACTGAGCAATCCCTTACTGGGTGAATATGATGTACCATATATGTGATGAGTACCGTTGATGAGTGTGGGGGATGCAAGACTAAGAGGCAAGGCCAGAGAAGTGAAGGAGCAGTGAGTGGGAAGCACTAGCTCCATCTGGGGCAAGAGGTGCAAGAGTGAGTGCCAAGGGTGTGTAAGAGAGGTTGGAGATAAGTGCCAGGGCTAGTAACAAGTCCTGGAGCCAGGGATTTAGGGGTCAGAGTGAGTGACAGGAACTTAGCAAGTCCTAGAAGCAGATATGAAGGCATAGAGATCTAGCCAAGCCAGAATAGCAAAGAGTCAAGGCAAGAAATAGATGAAGAGTGAAATGGGAACTGGACCAGGATAAGAAGTGAAGCTGAGAGGAACTCAGAATTCTTGAGGCAGAGAGAGAAAGATAGAATCAAAGAATAGATTAGAAAGGAGGCACAAAGTAAGTGGAGACAAGAGCAAAGAGATGATACAAGACAAGTAAGAAATGAGATGAGGCAGTACAAGACAAAATAATGGAGTCAAAACTAGAGAAACTGGAGCATGAGACACAAGACAAGACAGAGACAGAAATATGGATGGTAAGGCAATATCAAGACTACTGTACAGAGGCTATGCTACAGCTTATATACAATAGGTAGTAAGTAGGCTCTGGAGCACAGGTTCAGGCCTCAGTGATGAGTTGTGGTGCCAGAGCTGTTACGACCCACCACTGACCCCTGGGACTCCCACCCTCTCAAACCCACCTCCACAACTGCCCAGGCCCAGACCGCTACCCAGCCAACCACCTCGGCAACCCCCAGCCATCACCATCTGTCACCGTCACCAGCCACTGCCACCTCTGGCATCTCCCTGGCCATTACTGCCATAACTGCCACATCAGCACCAGCCTCAGCTATCACACCACCTGTGACTGCCACATCAGCGCCAGCGCTGGCAACACCTGGTGCTCCCCTGGCCCATGCTGAGACCCCCATCACACATCATGATCATACATCACTGCTGACCCAATCCCTGCACGCCACACTCTGCTCCTGCTCACCTGCTCACCGCCTCACTGCTGCATGTTTCTGCATTTCCAATGCAAGACCTCTGTGCTGCGCAACATGTCTCAACCCTCACCACCACCCCACGCAATCCTCAGGTCTCACCCTAAGCCCTGGCACTGCAACCTGCCACTGGGACCTGGGCCTACTTACCACACAGTATATAAGTTGTAGAGTAGCAAGTAGTACTCTAGTTTTGATATTATTGTACTTCTCATATTGTTTCACCAGTCTCTGTCTCATAGTCTCATGCGTTCCAGTCTCTGTTTTTTGATTCTGCTCTGTTTCTTATCATACTCATCTCATATCTGCTCCTATTTGTTGCCTCTACTCATCTTGTACTCTAATTCCATCTCTGCTTTACTCTTCCTTTCCTTGCCAGCCTCTAAGTTCCCCTTGTCTCTTCTGTCTCCTGCCTCAAGTCTTGACTTGTTCTGTTTCTACTTCCCTTATCTTATCTTGACTATTTTTCTTTTCAGCTCACTTGATCTCCGCTCCTCTCACTTCCATCCCCAGGACTCGCTAAGTTCCCATGTTCATCCACTCTCATTTCATTGATTCCCAAGACTCACTTGTGCACTAGTGCTCGCTTGTTCTATTCTCTTGCCTCTCCAGGACTCATGCCTACCCCCAGGACTTGTTCTTCACCCCTCACCGGCACTCACCCTCCATCCCAGCATTACTGGTGGCCCCCCACCCATGCTTTCTGTCCCACTTTGGTCTTCTATGCCTCATGCTGATAAGATTCAGGTTGTAGCAAAAGACATACTAACAATTTTTCTGGCACAGCTGTATGGATTAATAGTTAGCGCGCCCTATGGATTACCTGCCACCCCCTCAAAAAGCTGAGGTTCGAACCCTGGGCTTACCTTTGGCGTATTTTTCATCATTATTTTTTGATTTATTTACTTTATTTTCTTGACTCCAAGATTTTGCTGGCATTGCCGCCACTCCCTAGTAACAGCCATCATTTCACAATATTGACATTTTGGTGATTCCATACTTACTTTTGGCATTTTTTTGACATGTTAGACGACCTGACTGACGCCGTTAGGTGTCACTAAGAGCTGATGGACATTTTTCTATATAAAAGATTGTGGTCTACTATTTACTTACTAGTTCTCTATGTTGGCGACTCAAGGGTCGCCAACGGCGACCTCGCCTACACTTTACTATATATACTGTACTTATAGTCTGCAAATAGGAAGTGACCTTCACCATTATCTCTTATGCTTGAGCTTCAAAGCTCAATTTTGCCTCTTATAAGTTTACTCTATGCCAAAAGCACTTTTGTACAGTGTCTTTGTTTTGCCACTGGGATTATGCTGGTGTACTAGCCATTCATACGTTTTGCAACTGTGGCAAGCACCTTACACTTGGCGACTACGCTAAGCTTCCCCTCACCATTTCCTTACCATTGTTCTCTGCTAACCTGTCTTCTGGGATCCTGTCCAGCTCACCTCAACTAGCAAGCCCGATGCTACACGCTTTGTGACTGCCTACTCAGGCACCACTGGGTACAATTTTAGGTGTCATCAGTGCTCCTGCCAGTATGCTGCATCTGTGGATACAGTGCTCACTACGTAAGGTACTTGCCCAGTGGATTGAGCCTCTGTGGTTAGCAGAACCTGACAAGAGCTCCAAGTGAAACTTGGGTATTGTGCAAGTGTGGATTGTGGGGTGCAAAAAAAAGCTTCCAAAGAAAGAGTGTTGCTTTGGGAGTGTGGGCAAGTGGGAGGCATAAAATGGCAACAAGGTGAAGAGTTAAGCAGAGAGGGCATAGTGCATGGAGATTGGACTGAAGGTGATGCATTGGTTGTGATGCATGATGGTTGCTAAGTAGAGGCTGAGAAAGTCTTGGTATGGGCCAGAGGAAGTGCTGGGGATTTCTATGGCCAGTGGCTGATGTGGCATTGGCAGGTGGTGATGGCCAAGAGGCTGCTAAGGGTGGCAGTGAGTTAGCAGTAATATGGCAGCAACAGATGGTGATAGCCAAAGGGATGCCAATGATGGCAGTAATGGGTGCCAAGGGTGGTTGGTTAGATAGCAATTCAGATCTGGGATGTTGTGGAGCTGGTTTGGAAAGGTGGGGGTCCTGGAGCCAGGGTTTGGTATCAGAAGTAGGTAGCAGGTCATGACAATTGTCCAACAACTTGATAAGTTGATCAAAGACTTTTGTCTTAGCAAATGATTTAAACTTGTTACCATTACACAACTCATCATTGTTACCAACAGCTCTTTGCTCCTGCTTGAGATCTAGCAGGACTCCATTACTAGCTACTTTTGCCTCCTTGACAATGTCAAAGAGACTATTGCGCAGTACTCTGTTGAGCAAAATATCAGAAAGCATCTCAGATTCTCTGAGAACCAAATAGAATCTTTGGAGGCTCTATTAAACAAGTTGCAGAGGGTGATGGAAGACAGTGTGATAGTGATGCCTAGAGAGGAGAAAATTCAGACAAGAGAATTGACCTCACTTGATGCTCCCTCTCTTTCAAGTCAGTTGATTGACTCATCTAGGAGCTCATCAAGTCTGTACAGGAGGATCAAGCTGAAGCAGGAAAAACTAACTTGGTGCCATGGCCTACCACCTTCCTCCAGTACTGAGCCTTGGCCTCAAGGATCCCACCCTCCCAAACCAGCTCTACAATGCTCTGAAGGCATGCACCACCTGGAACGTTACACACTTGGCCACCCTTAGTATTCATCATTGCTACCCCTGGCATTTCTTTGGCCATCATTGCCTGTTGCTGCCATATCAGCACCAAACCACCACCACCTTTAGCATCTACTTGGCCGTCACCACCTGCTGATGCCACATCAGTGCTGGCCCTAACAATCTCCAGTGCTTTCTCTGGCCCATACTGAAACTTTTTCTGGCCTCCACCAAGCATTTATCATGCATCATGACCAATGCATCACCTTCACTTTTACCTCCATGCATGATGCTCCTTTCTCCACTCAGCTTCTTGCCTCCTCACCATTCCATGCCTTCTGCTTGCTCATGCTTCCAAAGCAATACTCTTTCTTTGGAAGCTTCCTTTGTGCTGCACAACCCATGCCAACATCTACTACAGTCTTGCACAATCTCTGGACTTTACTTGGAGCCTCAGCACTACAACTTGTTACCAAGGCACAAACCTGTATTATAAAGCCTACTTACCATCTATTGTATATAAGTTGTAGCATAGCACTAGGTACAGTGGTTTTGATATTTCATTGCCTTATGTATTCAGTCTTTGCTTCATCTTGTATCTCATGTTCCTATTTCTCCTATTTCAACTTGATCTACTTGTCTTGTATTGTCTCATCTCATTTTTTACTTGTCTTGAATTGCCTCTTTGCTTTCATCTCTACTTGACTCATCCTTTTCAATCTATTCTTTCAACTCTATCTCTCTCTGCCTAGAGTCTCTAAGTTTCTTCCTGCTTTATCTCCTATCTTTGCTCCCAGTTTCCATCTCACTCTTCATTTATTTCTTGCTTTGACTCCTTCTTATTCTAGCTTGGCTAGATCTCCATGCCTTTATCTCTGATTTTGAGCCCTTGTGGTAGGACCTAACACTTGGTAGACTTGTTCATCTTCTGCAACAGATGAGTGCAACTAGAAGAAACAGTGACTCAATGAGAGAAAGCTGCCATGGTATTAAAAGGAGAAGCTTGCTCAACAGGATGGAGATCCCTGCTGTACATGAAATCAAAAGCTACTACAACAATACATGTGCAACTCCAGTGCAATCAAGTGGGCTATCCTCAGTTCACATCTTGCTTCATCATAAATTCCCCCCTCAGAATGGAATAAAATCCTCAGAGGGGAGGAAGCTTGCTTTGATGCCATCTACAGCAGAATCCACCATTTTGGGGCTCCTTAGGGCATCTCAAACACAATGAGCTCATTTTCGGATACAGTGCTCCAGCTTCCAAAGTTGAGACCAGCAGGCAGTAGCCCACAGCCACATCTATCTATGCTAAAGCACTTGTCTTTGCCTTCTCAGATAGAGAAAGATACAATCCTACATTGCCCATGTGCTTAGACTCTTTGCAGTTAAACACAAGTCAGCACATGGTGAAGTCATTGCTTATGATAGAGCTGTCAAAGCCAAACTTGGAGGAGGCACACACATCCTGCTCAGTGATTGGGAGTAAGTTCACTGCCATCAAAGATTCAACTCAATTTCAGATCCCTTCAGACACTGGCAGACCACCTTTAACTCTTCCAAATTGTCACACTAATTAATGTCAACAAGTTTGAAACCTTGCTGGACTCTCACTTCAATTAATTGTTTGTCAGGTCAGTCTGTAAAGGCTTGAGAGAAAGCTTCTGGTCTTTTGCAGACAGCCATATAGATACATGCCCCTCTATTTGTGACATGTCCCTTGAAACACCAAGGGATCTTGCAGAAGCAAATTGCCTCAGAGCACAAAGAGACATTGAGGTTGAAAAAGAGGATTTCTCATTAGCATTTGGAAAGAACCTCTTTTCTTCTATGACAAGCTCACATATATATGCAATATCTAAGCTTCATTCCTCAAATTTTCACATGGTAACAGATCTTTTTACTAGCCAGTACTCCATGAACTCAATGATTCCCTATGATGACATTGCTGGCATGCCACTTGACAACATGCACCACTTGGGTGAACTTTTATTGCACATATGCAAGGGCTCAGACCACAGACTCACTTTGGAAATATAATGTGGCAGAGGCCTATCATTCAATATCCATGCATAAACACTGGCAGTTAAAGCAGATTGTAACAATTGACAGTGAATAACACATGGATAGATGCAATTGTTTTGGTGGATGAGGACTAGTGCAAAACATATGAGAGATCTACTTGTCAATGGTGTTCAATGATGATTCTTATAGAGTGAACAATGAGGGGGACTTGGTCCACTATGTTCTACAGTACCTAGGTCCTCCACAATTAAGACAAATTACTGACACTTTGGGACAAGCTCAGAATCTCTCACAAATAGAAGAAACAACTTTCTGGCACTCCTTTGGTTATAATTGACATTCAAGTTGATCCAAATTCAATGACAATAATCCTGCTGGATGAAGCTTGTCATGCCCTAATTGTAGAAATGAAACACGTTGCAGGATCAGCAAAAGGATAGTCATGGTATTTTTTAAAGTGAGCATGGCAAAGATTAGCAGGATGGGTTAATTGAAGACTGAACATTTACCCTCTTCTAGCACCATATCTGTCCAATGTCTATGCCAACTACCAGTAAACATTTGAATGCCCAATTCTGGGCCAACAGCTCCACAAAAAGAGAGAGACCTTGTGTGGAGTGTGCAGCATATGAAAGCTTCTTTAGGCATTTGGCTCCATAAAAGTACAGCATGGAATGAAGTTGATGTAAATGCAACCACTGAATCCAATGTATGCCTTACTGGTTGAGGCTTCTGGTTCCCTCAATTTCAGAAAGGCTTCTAGCATGTCATCTCAGCAAGCACACCACAGGACAAGATCTTCCATCTTGAAGCTTTGACAGTCATCTCCACTTTTGCATGCCACAAGAGAAGCTGTCACAACCTGCTGCCTACCTCCAGTACTAAGCCCTGGCTCTGAGACTCCCACTTCTCCAAATAGCTCCATGACACTTTAGGAGCATGCACCACCTGGACTGCTACATGCCTGGCCACCTTTGGCATCCATTACTATTCCTTGCATGTTATCAATTGTCATGATAATTTCACTGTTTATGTGGTCACAGCTGTTGTCACATGCATGTGACATTATATGAATTGTTGTTAGATCGGGCAAGTGAGTGATGGGGGTTGCCCGGGGTTAATTCGGGCCAATCCGATTAGATTACATTCCCTTTTATCTCTTCACATTTGCACATTCTACCCTGGCCTCTGGCCACCTTTCCTTTGTCTCAACATGATCATTGTCCTCTGTCGTTATAAGCCTGCGGGCGCCAGTACAGAGACCTCATTGTCTCACACTGCGCTCACAGGTAAGTCTCACTCGTTACTTATCATATTAGTCTCGATCGTCTCACACTGCACTCGCAGCGCCGCGCCCACAGACTACGTCACATGTTTATTTCGCTCCTGATCTAAGTGTCCTGCACTTACACGCGCATGCCCTCTCAGTCTCTTAGAGCACCCGACGGTCGCTTTACACGAGCATCTCCAAGCCCCCCAGATAGCCAAATGACTTCTTCCAATGCGTCAATCGCAGAAGAACTCAACATGCTTCGGGACTCTCATGCAGAGCTTCGAGCCATGATGCAGGACCTCATGGCCAGGCTCAACACAGCACCCCCAACCAACTCTCTTCCCCCTGCCTCAGCGTTGCCCATGAACTCATTCATACTGCTAATCCCCGCAGGACTCAATAGTGCATCCTCTGCTGCCTCTCTCTCCCTTTGTTCCCATTTCCCCAACGTTGACACCACGGTCATTGCAGCTATCATATCCCACGAATTCAAAGCCATGGATCTCCATAAGCTTGACCCATCAAACCAGGACAAAGAAACAGCCTACACATTCAACGGGGCAACAAATCAGTTTGAGGTTAGCCACCGCTCAGCCAGAGAGTACAAGACACCGTTCTCAGTCATCATCCCACTCCAAGCCTACTTCAACATCCTAGCTTTCCACGTGAACGACCCCGCAGCCTCAGGATCATTCTTTCGCTACACTGCCCACCTCGTGAAACTCATTGCTGAGTACAAGTGGGCGGCAGTCTACGACTACCATGCAATCTTCTTCAACTGTCGTCGCGCAGACATGGTGGCAGGAGACTATACGCAGTGGGGTAAGCACAATAATGACCTTCTCTCTGAGCACGTTTACGCTCACCGGAAGACAGCTCCCGCAAAAGCCAAGGCAGCAAAAAGCCCAGCAAACCCCAGTGAGCCATGCAGGAAATTCAACGACGGCCATTGCATGACCAGTCCATGCCCATGGGGTCGCCTGCACGCATGCACTACATGCGGAAAGCCAGACCACGGGAAGCATCAACATAAAGATTAGCCCGGGGGCTAGGCAAGCCACCACCCATGTGCTCTCGTGGCTTGCTCAGGCCAAACGCCGAGCGCAACATCGTCCTCCGGCTTTTTACCTCTTGCTCCTCTCGTTGACAACCTCCTGCTCCCCCCACCCCGCCCTAACACTAACCCTCGTGCCAACGCCCCCCTGCCGGACATATCGCACCTCCCCCACGTTCACTCCTCACTCAATGAGCAGGCCTGGGCTCACTATTTACATGAGTACCCAGATTACGTCCTTGTACATACTATTATTTAAATCATACGCATTGGTGCTGACATCGGCTTCACAGGTGATCAGGCTTTAAGTCATGGCTGCAGCAACCTCAAATCGGCTCTCTCAAACCATGCAACTACCACAGCAATCTCGAACGACATCGCAGCACAAGTTGCCACTGGGCGCACGCATGGTCCATTCTCATCACCTCCGTTCCCCAACTTTCAAGCATCTCCCATCGGTGCAGTCACACGCAAATGCTCAAGCAAAGTTCGCCGCATACACCACCTCTCGTGGCCAGAGGGGAGCTCTGTAAATGACGGTATAGCAGACTCCGAGGCTTCAATCGTGTACAACATGATCAATCGCGCCATACTCGACCTTGTAGCATCAAGACCTGGCTCCCTGATGCTCAAGCTTGACCTGGAGTCAGCTTTCCGCCATATCCCAGTTCGTCAGTCAGACTGGCCGCTCCTGGGATTCGAATGGCTTGGCTCATTTTACCATGACCTTGTCCTTGCATTTGGCGCGCATTCCACGCCATACATCTTTAATCTTTTTGCCAAGGCACTGCACTGGATCCTCCAGCGCAACATTCCTACACGTATACGACACTATCTCAACAACTTCCTTAGCATATTCCCGCCTCGATCCCCACCCTCTTTGGTCCAGCAATCCCTATCGTGGGCCCTCCATCTCGGCGCGCAACTCGGGCTAACATTCCAGCCCTCCAAGATCATCGGCCCTCACACAACAATAGAGTTTCTGGGCTTAGAACTCGATTCTCTGGCCATGGAAGTTCGACTCCCGCAAGACAAGCTCGATTACCTCTGCAAAACCACGCTAGCCTGGCGATCTCATAAGCGCTGCACTAAGCATGACCTCAACGAACTCACCGGGTTCCTGCAATTCACATCGCAGGTAATCCCCATGTCATGCGCGTTCATTCGTAGCCTTTTCAGTTTTGCAGCTTCATTTCCCTCCGCGCCATTCACCGTGCGCCACATTCCTCGAACAGCCTGCCTCAACATCGAATGGTGGGGATCCATCGCGCCTGGATGGAACGGCATTCGCTTTCTCTTGCCTAGCCGCTGCCAAATTGATGTCTTCACCAACGCCAGCAGCTCAAAGGGCCTGGGAGGCCACCTCGGCACACAATAGTTCTCCACTCGCTGTCCACACCATCTCCGCAAGGTGCACATTCAGGTAAAGGAAATGCTGGCTGTGGTTTATGCCATCCTCTGCTGGGGCGAGCAATTTCAAGGATGTCACATCGTATTCCACGTTGACAACGAGGCCGTTTTCAACACAATCCGTGACAAAACTATACGATCACAGCAGACAATGAAACTCGTGAAGGATATGATAGCCCTGGCCTGTCGTCTCGATTTTT
>JABCKQ010026220.1:0-26014 GCA_018857305.1 Termitomyces sp. T159_Od127 | reverse complement strand
TAGATAGCTGGGGCAAGCAAGGGGACTTAGCGAGTCCTAGAATCAAAGGTGGGAGGGGGGGGGCAGAGATCTTTGCAAGCTGAAAGGGGAAAGAGTCGAGATGGAATAGATGGAGGGAGAAATGAGACAAGTTGAGAGAGTAGAAAAGAGAGAAGAGGAGAGACTCAGAGAGTAGAAGCAGAGAGATAGAGGAGAAACAGAGTTAGATTGAGAGTAGAGACAAATTGAGACAAGTGGAGCAAGATGAGATGAGACAAATACAATACAAAATGAGATAAGTCAAAAAATGGAAACCAGGGCATGCAAGACTAGAGAGACAGAGAATGAAACACAAAACTAGAGACAAGGTATGGCAATATCAAGACTAAAGTACTAGTTGCTACTCTATGGCTTATATACTGTATGGTACGTAGGCCTTGGGGTTCAAGTCCAGGTCCCAGTAATGAGTTACAGCACCGAGGCTCAAGATGAAGCCCAGAGATCATCTAAGGCAGTGGTGAGGTCAATGTATGTTGTGTAGTGCAAAGGAAACTATTCAAAAGAAGGTTCTGCTTTGGGAGCACAGAAGCATGGAATGGTGAGGAGGCGAGGAGGTGAGCAGGAGTGAGGCATTGCATGCAGAGGTTACTTCAGTGGTGATGCATGGTTGTGATGTGTGATGGGTATCTTGGGGTTAGCCAGGGGGGAGGCTTCAGCATGGGCTGGAGAGAGCACCAGAAGCTGCTGAAGCCAGCGCTGATATGGTGGCTGCAGTTGAGAGAAGTGCCAAGGATAGCTGGGGCCAGTGCTAATGTGGCAGTCACAGGTGATGATGGCCAAGGGGTGCTAAGGGTGGCGGTGGCTGGTGGTGGTAATGGGCAGTGATGGCTGGAGGCTGTTGAGGTGGCTGGCTGGGTAGCGGTCTGGGCCTGGAACAGTCATGGAGGTTGGTTTGAGGAGGTCGGAGTCCTTGGGCTGGGGCTAAGTGCCAAAGGTTGGTAGCAGGTCATAACATCACCCTCTTTTTGGTGTCAAGACTCTCAAGACATGCAGAAGTGTTAGGGGACCGGTTTCTGGACCATGTCCAACTCTACCTCAAGCTTAGTCCAAGGACACGCCCACTCTTAGCACATCTGAATGACTGCTCAGCCCACCCTATCCCCTTCTGTCTTCTATTAGTCAGCTTTGATGAGTCATATGCATGGACCTTACTCAGCATCAATTATTGTTAGTCATACTCCATTACATACCAGGGCTCAATTAGTTAAACAGTATTAGTAACTGCACAGCCACCAATGTAGTATATATAGGCAGCCTGTGGATAGAATATCCCCAGGCTGAACAATAGTAGTGTTCTTCTGGCCTACACATTGAACTGACCGTAAGCTCTCTAGTGACGTCCGATCACTTGGTTAAGCCCTGCTGGTCTCTTGTCTGACTCTTGCCTGCCTCTGTGCCTGCTTGACTCCCACTTGTCACTGGCGCTTGCTAGCTCTGTGGAAGGAGTTCCACAGAAGTGAGTGTTTCCCTTACAAGAAGTTGTGGGTGGCTGTGCCACTTTTGGTGTCAAGGTCAAAGTCTGGCAGCCATTAAGAAGTTCCATATGCAAATAAAAGGAAAAAAAAACTTCACCAATTTTCAATCACTCTTCCCTCATGTCCTCATCATTCTTGTCACCGACTCCTCCTCCTTCTGATGAGAGCAGTGCCAGTGCCTGGGTGGCTTATGAGGAGTGCTGAGCATCCTTTGAACGTTGCCAGGCTCGCTGCTAACTTGAGGTGAGGTGTAGCTGTGAGTTAATTGTTTTTCTTCTGGCACACTTATTCATGTCACATTATTTAGGGTTGTTGTCCTCTGCAGCGGGGCCATTATGAGTGCTGTAGGATATTGTGGCGTCTCAGTGGCCTGCTCAGTCAGCGCCAGTATTGCTGGTGTGTCCCTCCTGGCCCTCTATTGCTCTCAAGGTGTTTTATCCAGTCTCAGAGGCTCAGTGGATCGCTCAGGCTGATGTCACACCCAATTAGTTTGTGGTGGCAGTGGATCATGCCCAGGGACCGCCAATGTTGGCATGGTGTCACAACCATGGGCTGATGAGTAACACCTACCATTTTGTCCCCTAGACCTTACCAAACTGTTAGTGTTTGTTCTGTGCTCATTGCAGCACTGCTCATGAGTTTGAGGTGCTGATGGAAGAGGCTCACTGGAACTTGTCCATGTGCCTCTCATGTTAGTCCAAGCATAAGAGATACTCCATGTTGTGGTTGTGGTGAGTGTCATGCATGTTGGCCAAGCAGGGGTGGGACTTGGAGTGGGTGTTGAGGCAGATAGAGGGTGGCTCTAGGTCTCAGGTGGTGGGTGCAGCAATAGGTGATGAGGGGGCTTTGCACCCCAGGGAGAGCAAGGAGGGCCAGGCCAGGTCAGTGAAGGAGCCTAGTGAGAGCAAGGAGGAGGAGTCAGTTCTGGCCCCACTTGTAAGGGTGGGTCCACTGCGCAGAAGGCAGAGACTGTTGGCAGTTGCCTGGGGCAAGTAGCAGATGTCTCTGTTCTTTGAGGCAGGGCCAAGTAAACGGCCCTGGAGTGATGTGTTGCTGGTGAATCTGCCAAGGCCCCACGTCTTCTTGCCTATCTCGGTGCATCCACAGCCTCCACTGCAGGAAACAATTGAGGAGAGTTTGCTGGCATAAAATGTAGATCTGTGCCAACGTCTGCAAGAGGCCTTTGACCAGGCAAAGAGGAGGTGAGGCAAGGTGATGGTGGCAATGATGGACCAGGACATTGCTCAGCAGAACCAGGATATGGTGCTGGTAGTAGTGAGGGAGTATGAGGTGGAGTTGGCAGCATTGCAAGCTCAGGTGGCAGAGTTGGAGTCGAGGATTGTGAGCGCAGCACCAGAGGAGGGACAGGCAGTGAGAGCAGCACAGGTGGTAGAGTAGGAGGTGGTCTGGTGGCAAAATTGGGCATTGGTGGAGGCAGTGTTGTGCCAGGAGGGGATTTTACATGAGTGGCCCATCTATTCTTACCTTTTTAGCTGATTGCCAGTGCAGGCTAGGTCTAAGAGCATTGGTTGCTCCTTGATGGTGCTTCGGTGGCCCAGGTGCTGCTCTGAAAGGGTGGCAGGTGGATGCTCTTTGACTTACCTGTGAAGCTGGACCATGGCTTGGCCCAGCTAGACCTACTGTTGGTGAGGCACCAGCGGCAGAATGCAATTGCTCTGGGGTCGTGGATGGACGTAGCAGTCAATATAGAGGAGTCATTGCTATTGTGGGAGGACTATTTGGCATTGTTATTGGCCCAGATGGAAACAACAATGGTGATTCTAGGGCCAGTGGCAGGGGGGAGTGGGTGACAGGGAGCAATGAGGAGACCAATTAAACACTGAGCCCTGCTCTGCCTTGGTCCTCTAATTTTTGAACTTTCTTTTGTAGTATTTGTATTCATAGTCTCAGAATAATTCTCCTTGTTACATCCAGCATTCTTTTGAGAGGTGTGAGGATTTGAAAAGGTAAGTTATGCAAAGAAACATGTAGGGGTCTTGGTTGGCGTTGAATCCCTGATGAAACTAGAGGCAGAGGTCATGCCCACTAATGCCGTCTGTGAGCACTAGTCTTGGGGGTTCTGAGGCTTGTTGAGGTACTGCTAGTAGAAGTCTTGTAGCTTGGTGAGGGCGCTGGTGAGGTTCTTCCAGAGTTCCCAGGTGTCATCCTTGGGTCCATAGCCTTTTCAGCGAACAAAGTAGTGAAGATGCCTGTGGACAAGTTGGGAGTCAAGAATGTGGTCGACCTCATAGTGATATTCATCTTCAACTTTGATGAACAGTGGTTAGCTGGGTTACTGTCTCAATGTGATCCATTGAAATGGAGGACCAGGGGTGGTGATTGACAGAGAGTGGCTTGAGGAAGCCATAGGAGTGGTGGCAAGAAACCTTGGCCCAGAGACGCAACTTGCAGGCCTGGACATACTAAGTGATGTCCTTCTTTATGCTTGGCCAAAACTAAGTCTGAGAGATGAGCTGAAGGGTCTTACAAATCCTGGGATGTCCATGGAGCTTGTGGTTGTGGTGCTGATGGAAGATGTTCAGGCAAATCTTCTTGTGGTCTGGGGCATAGATTTATCTGTCCCAGAGAAGAAGTCAGTTGTCAGAGGAGAGGGTGAAGAGGCAGTCGTTGTTGGCGTCATTTGTGGAGGTGTGCAGGAGTTGTGCTGAGTGAAGAAGGTGTCCCAGAGGGCATTGCAAATTTGGTGTAGGATACCTTCTTTGTTCATAATCAGCACCACATGAAGATGTTCAGGTGGAACTACTACTCAATGGTTCAAGGCATTGCATTTCACCTCAAACAACTTTTTGGGATACACATCCAGTCCCCAGGTGAGGGCATTGGGCTTGGCACCAAGTTGGCTGGGGCGGTAGTAGATGGTGAAGTTGTACTTGGAGAGGAATTTTGACCAGCAGGCTTGGCAGTGGCTGAGCTATTTGGTTGTGGTAAAGTATTGCAGGTTGTTGTGGTCTAAGTAGACTTGGATTCAATGTGGGGTGCCCTTGAGGTAGGCCTGCCACTGCTTGAAGGAGCTCCTTATTGTAGACGTTGTAGTTGAGCTCCACAGGGATTATTGGGTGGGTGTAGAAGGCAACAGACCAGAGCTTGTCATTGCTGGGGCCCATGTATACTGGCAATGGCGTAGTTAGAGGCATCACATTCAAAGACAATAGGGAGGGAGGGGTCAAAGTGGCAGAGGATGGGGGCAAAGGTGAAGGCTTCCTTGAGGAGGGTGAACACACTTTGGCACTTGCTGTCCCAGTTCCATGGGGTGTCCTTTCTCATGAGCTGGTTGAGAACTTTGGTGATTCAGGAGTAATTATCAATGAACTGGCGGTAGAAGTTGGCAAAACCAAGGAAGGACTGCATCTCTTTTACACTCTGGGGCAGAGGCCAGTTGAGGATGGCCTCCACCTTAGCAGGATCCATGCAAATGCTATCTGAGGTAACAATGACGCTGAAATACTCAACTTCAGTGGTATGAAATGAGCACTTCTTCAGTTTGGTGTGTAGATGATACTCCCAAAGTTGTTCAAAGACATGGCGGATGTGGTTGTGGTGCTCCTCCAGTGAGTTTGAGTAGATCAGAATGTCATCCAGGTACATGATGACAAAGACGTCATTCATGTTGTGGAAGATGTTGTTCATAAAGTACTGGAAGGTGGTGGGGGAGTTGGTTATACCAAAGGGCATTACAAGGTACTCAAAGAGGCTGTAGCAAGTGCGGAAGGCAGTTTTTCATTCATGCCCCAGGGCTATAAGGACATGTTATAGCTGGAGTGCTCCACACTGGTCATATGACCACAAAATCAATCTCAAAGATGGCACCACACCCCTATTTGGCAAGACTTACAACATGTCAGAAGTCAAACTCCATGCACTTAAAGATGATCTCAACAACATGCTTGGTAAGAGCTTCATCCGGCCTTTGATCTCTGCTGCCAGGGCTCTAGTCCTGTTCACCAAGAAGAAGGATGGTTCTCTGCACCTTTGCATTGACTACTGAGGCCTCAACAAAGTTACCAAAAAGAACCGGTATCCACTTCACCTCATTGGTGACCTTATTGACCACCTTTACAGCACCAAAGTCTACACTAAGATTGACCTTGGAGTTCCTTGGTGCTTCCCTTGGAGAACACATCAGCAAACTTGTGATACTCCAGAGTAACTACTTTGTGTAATATTTGTTTCTCTGCTTTTGGTTTCAGAATAGTGTGTCTGCACCTAGGTGCTCTTCCAGGAGTGCTGGGGAGATGTGGAGTTGGAAGGCGGGGGTGCCATCTTGGATAATGTGGGCAAAGGGGGCTGGGCTGATGATTTTGATGTTGAAGGCTTCCCAGTCAAGGGGGCTGGGTGGCTAATCTGCATTGTTGGTGTTTGGTGTTGTCCAGGGATGCCAGGCAGAGTAGTTGGGGCCTTTGTACTTGTTGCAAGGAATGTTGAAGAAGAAGGGCAGAGGTGCACCCAGGACAGGTCAAGGTGGAGGGGAGTTGTCAGAGTCATCCAGGGGTGCTGTCAGGGTGCTGGTAGCTCCAGCCTTGCTGGGGTTGTCAGTATGTTGGAGGTGGAGGTGGATGGCAGCGAGACAAGCACCAGTGCCAGGGAACTTCATGGTGAGGTTCCTCCAGTCAATGTCAGAGTTGATGCTGCATAGCCAAGGTAGCCTTAACACAATGGGGGTGGTCTCCAGGAGCTGCATGACAAGGAGGTCAACCAGGAACCATAGACCATTGTCAAGTATGATGGAACTGGAGTGTGTCTTAGTAATAGGCCTGGTGGTGGTGGGCTTACCACCAAAGAGTTAGAGTTCCAAGGGTTTGTTGAAGGGGTTGTGGGTGAGGTTGAGCTGGTTACTAACAAATATGCCAGTGGCTCCTCTATTAATGAGAGTGGTGAGGACTTGGAGGGAGTTGCTGAGTCAGGTGTTGATGACAAACAACTAGGTGGACTTTGAGTGGAGCTGCAGGGGGGTGTGGAGTGGTCAGCAGCACTGACCAGGATGATGACATTGAAGAGGATGGGCTCTGGATGCTCTGGAGCTTGTCGGTTGAAGTGGAGGGTGAGATGTTGCAAGTGATGCAGGGGTTGGTGGAGCAAAGCCAGGAGAGCCCAGAATGAGGAGAGCTGAGGTGTGCAGATGGGTCATGAGCAACCAGAGGTCTTGTCACTGTATGTTGGCAAAAGCGAGGGTGGTCTGCATGTAGTGAGTGATGTCACTGGTGGAGGTAGAGCTGCCATTGGAGAGAGTGAGGTGGATGGAGGTGGGTAATCTCCAGGGTGTTGCAGCAAGCATTGTCAAAGATTGGGTAATCTCCAGGGTGTTGCAGCAAGCATTGTCAAAGATTTGTTGATGAAGTTGTTAGTGGTGCCGCTGTCAACCAGTGTGTTGACAGGAGCGGAGTAGGAGGGGAGGGTGGTATGGAGGAGGAGAGTCTGAGAGGATTGGGAGAGGAGGTGTGCTGAGAGGGTGTCAGAGATAAAGCCATTGCATGGAGGTGTGTAGCTGAAGTGGAGAAGACATCAAAGTTTGGTCCACAATTTAGTGTGTCTTTGAGATCTAAACCACTAGATCATTTTCTATAAACTGGAAGTTGCAGTCTTTTCTGTCAATGGTCCAGATGGCTCATCATACAGCCTGGCATTTAGAGTACTTGTTGATGAAATGACCTTGCTCACTGCATAAGATATATGCCCCCTCATGTCATCGCCGCTCCTGCATCTCCTCCAATACATTAATTGGGGTGTCATGGGGGTCCTGAGGTGGGTTGTTGTCAGTTTGATCGAGGTCTGAGACTTCTTGTGTGTTAGTGGCATTGAGCTGTGCTTGAGGGTGGGGTCCTGAGGGTTAATTGGTGTTGGCTGGTCCTGTCCAAGGGGTGGTTGTGCAGTGGGATTGGGAGGCAGTGCAGCACCAGCAGTCTGGTTGCCTGCAGTGGCTCTAGTTTGCCAGTTGAAGTTCCTGAAGGTACCCAGGGTGCTGAGTACTTGCTGTGGTCCTTCCAATACCATTGGTTGATCTCAATGATGAGGGCCTTGTAACTGTTGTAGTTGAGCTGTTTGGAGGCAAGGCAGAGGATGTCTTTGATGCATTGAGGCAGGGCATGGCAAAAGGCAAACCAGAGGGCATTGTAATTCCAACCAGTCCCATAGGCCTCCTTTTCAAAGCGGTGATGATGCCCAAAATTGTACCAAGTGGTGTTTGGGTAGGCAGTCACAAGGCGTGAAGTGTTGGGCTCGCTGGTTGAGGTGAGCCGGGCAGGGTCCCAGAAAACAGGTTAGCAGAGGACAGCAGTAAGGGAGTAGTGAAGGTAAGCTTAGCGTAGTTGCCAAGTGTAGGGTGCCTGCCGCAGTTGCAAGGCATAAGAATTCCTAGTACACCAGTGTAAACCCAGTGGCAAGACAAGGACACTGTACAAAAGTGCGCTTGGCGTAGAGCAGACTTATAAGAGACAAGATTGAGCTTTGAAGCCCAAGCATAAGATGTAACGGTGAAGGTAACTTGTTATTTTGCATGCTATAAGTACAGTATATATAGTAAAGTGTAGGTGGGGTCACTGTTGGTGACCCTTGAGTTGCCAACATGGGGAACTAGTAAGTAAATAGGAGACCACAATCTTTGATATAGGAAAAGTGTCCATCAGCTCTTAGCAATGCCTATGGTATCAGTCAAGCTGTCTGTCATGTCAAAAATGCCAAAAAGTAAGTATGGAATCGCCTAAATGTCAATATAGTGGAATGATGGTGGTTACTAGAGAACGCCGGCAACGCCGGCAAAACCTCAGGGTCAAGAAAATAAAGTAAATAAATCAAAAAAATAATGATGAAAAATATGCCAAACATAGGCCAGGGGTTCAAACCTCAGCTTTTGGAGGGTGTGGCAGGTAATCCATAGGGCACACTAACCACTAATCCATGCGGTTGTGCCAGGAAAATTGTTATTATGCCTTTTGATACAACCTGGGTCTTATCAGCGTGTGCCAGAGCCAAGGATGCCCAGGCACCAGGTGGTGTCTCCAGCATATCTTTAGGTAGGACCCATTGATGGGTTCTTGCTGTTGCTTGCAAGGAGTTGTGTTGCCAGTCCTGAGGAATACCTTGACTAATAGAGGGGCTGTAGGGTACCTAGTTCTGATTTGAGGCCCAATATCGAGGGACAAGAGCAGGGTAATATTCAATTAGAGAAGCTGAATACAGAGGCTGTGGAGTATTCATGGCATAGTAGTTCTCAGGCATGGGTCTTCTATAAGCACTGATCTGATAGTTGGTGGACTGTTAGGTGTGCATGTAAGTGGCCATAATGAACATGAGAGTAAGGGGGGGAGTCTTGATATTATGTCAGGTTCTGCTGACCACAGGGGCTCAGTGCATTGAGTGAATCCTTATGTGGCACACACAATGTCCACAAACGCAGTGGTACTGTTGAGAGCGCAGAGCATAGGAGACCAGGGCAAGGTTGGAAATGCAAGTGGTGCTTGAGCAAGGGATCACCGGTCATGCTGGGGCAGGAATGCAAGTGCCAGGGATGAGGAAGGGGGGTGGAAGATGAGTGCCAGGGTAAGCATGAGTCCTGGAGATGTGAGGGAGAGGTGGAAATGAGTGCCAATGTGCAAGTGGGTTCTGGAACTGGTGAATAGATAGCTGGGGCAAGCAAGGGGACTTAGCAAGTCCCGGGATCAAAGGCAGGGGGCGTGGAGATCTAAGTGAGCTAAAAAGAAAAAGAGTCAAGATGAGAGATATGGAGGGGGAAACAAGACAAGTTGAGAGAGTAGAAAAGAGAGAAGAGGAGAGACTTAGAGAGTAGAGGCAAAGAAATAGAGGAGAAACAGAGTTAGATTGAGAGTAGAGACAAATAGAGATGAGCAGAGCAAGACAACATGAGACAAATATGATACAAAAATGAGATAAGTCAAAAAATGGAAACTGGGGCACGCAAGACTAGAAACAGAGAACAAAACACAAAACTAGAGACAATATCAAGACTAAAGTACTAGTTGCTATTCTATGACTTATATACTGTATGGTACATAGGTCCCAGGGTTCAGGTCTGAGTCCTGGTGACAAGTCATGGCACCAAGGCTTGAAATGAAGCTTGGAGATTGTGCAAGGCAGTGGCAGAGGTTAATGCATGTCATGTGGCGCAAAGGAAAATCTTCAAAGGAAGGTCTTGCTTTGGAAGCACAGAGGCATGGAATGGCAAGGAGGCGAGTGGGGTGTGGCATGCAGAGGTCAGACTGGTAGTGATGTGTAATTGTGATGCATAATGAGTGTCAGGTTCCACTAACTATGGGGGCTCAATCCACTGGGCAAATACCTTACATGGGGTGCATGGTGTCCACAGACGCAGCATATCATCATGAGTGTGAGGTGTAGGAGATCAAAGCAGGGCTAGGGATGCAAGCGGGGGTTTGCCAGTAATGCCAGGCAGGGAGGCAAGTGCTGGTGGGGGGTGGAAAGCGAGTGCTGAGGTAGGCGTAAGTGCCAGGGGTGCAAGAGAAGGAGATGAATGAGTGCTGGTGTGCGGGTGAGTCCCAGAGATTGATGAATAGAGAGCTGGGGCAAGCGTGGGGACTTAGCAAGTCCCAGGGATGGAGGCAAGAGATGTGGAGACCAAACAAGTCAAAAAAGGAAAGAGCCAAGATAAGATAAGGAAAGGGAAAGCAGAATGAGTCATGACTTGAGGTGAGAGACAAGAGAGAGAAAGGGAACTTAGAGGCTTGAGGCAAAAGAGAATAAAGCAGAGATAGAACTAGAGTAGGAGATGAGTAGAGACAATGAGGACAAGACAATATAAGACAAGTACAATACAGAATGAAACAGAATTGAAAAATGGAGACCAGAACGTGCAAGACTACAAGACAGAGGCAAAATACAAAGAAACAAGACAAGAAGTATGGCAATATCAAGACTAGAGTACTACTTGCTACTCTATGACTTATATACTGTACGGTAGGTAAGCCCCAAGGCTCAGGCCCAGGTTCTGGTAATGAGTCACAGTGCCAGAGCTACTAGGCCAGCTTAAAAGGGAATGTTGCTGCATGGGCTGTGCACAAGTACATGGGTTATTTACTGCTGGCATCAGAGCCTGTTTTCTTTAGAAAGAGAGACAAGGAAAGCTGTTATGCTCCTTCCAAGTTGTTTTTTCTTAGAAATTTTTTTTAACTTTTTCCAAGTCAATTCTGAAGCAAAAATAATATTTTGTGTCATCATGTTTCTGGCAGAAACAGCGTGGAAAGCCTAGATGATTTCAATTGCCTGTTTATTTCAGAAAGAAGAATTATATTGGGCTTCTAAACACATATTTCCTTTTGCATTTCTCTTCAGGAAATTTATCCTTTTTCTCCATTAAAGAGGAATTCAATTGTTAGAGAGTATTCAATTGTTAGAAGAGTTAATGCAGAAGTTGCCAGAAACATTTGTTATCTTTCTATCTATGTCTCATTTTAAAATCTTCTTTGATAGAGAAAGAAGATAGATGAGAATATCAGTCAATGCTTGCAAGAGTTGCATTTTCATTCTGTGTTTGATGCGTTTGAAGGTGAATCCAAAAAGAGATATGTAATAGCTTTCAATTTCTATTTAGAAGCTCAATATACCTCTTCTTTCTAAAATAAAATGGAATTAAATTTTTCCAAGACTTCCATGTTGTTTCTGTCAGCAGACCAATGATAAAAAGATATTATCTTTGTTCCAGAAACAAGTTGGAAAAAGGTATAAAATTTCCTAACCTTGTGGCAAGAAATTCTCTACATATTTTCTCAGTAACAACAATGTGAAAGTAGCATGACAGCTTTTCTTGTCTCTTTTTCTCAAGAAAACAGGTTCAGGTATCAGCAGTGATTGTACTATCTTGAGGGCTGCTCTCATGCATATTGGAGCTCTCATTGGAGCTCTGGCTTCTTTGGTCTAGCCTCTTGAGGTGTGTTAAAATTTCTCAAAAATCTGGCCACACACTTTTTCTTGTTGGAAAAACTTGCAAGTTATGTTTTTTGATGTATTTTGCTATTTTGAACATCATGGTGTACTCAGTTTTGTACAGCAACTTTGCCTAGCCAAGATATCAATGTTGTCAAGTTTGCTCCTACATGACTGTAAATGCAACCAAATTCATGCTCACTGACAAATCATCTGCAATTTCAGTTACTATCTTGACAGAGGGAGCAAGCTCCTCAATTCCTCATTGTAAAGGCAGAGTTCTAAAGGTAAGGAGCAATATTGGAGGCCTCTGCATGACATGCAATCCCACTTTGCTCTTGCTTTCATCAGCTCCCTTTCTAGCCAGATGCTACACAGAGATCAGTTAGGTGGATGGTCTTAGACCTCTTGAGTTGCATTCACTGCTGGCACCAGAACCTGTTTCTACTGGGAAAAGCAACAAAGAAATGTGTCATACCATTTCTTTGGCAACTTTTTGCTCAAGAAAAAGGCATTTTTTATTGTTTCAATCCTTTTTCCATCAGAAATATGTACACCAGAAATGGCATGATCCATTTCTTTGCAACTTCTTTTGGCAAAAACAGGTTCTAGTGTCAGCAGTGGTTATTCATCATCCTTCCATCTTCCTTCTCACCAGCAACTCAGATGAGTGCATGGTTACTCTTTCACTGTGTCATTCTAGTTTCATTGCAAACCTCTTTGGTCTGCTCCCCATAGCAGCACACCTAATTTGCATCCTTTTGAATTTCATTCTAGCTTTGTATCTTACTAGTGAAACTTCTCCTTGGCCATTTAAGCTGCTGTACTCATCTCTCACCTCAGCTGTTTTGAACTTGACCAGCCAAAGTATTGTTTGCTGAGTTCAAAACCTTTGATGTAAGTATGCAATGGGAAAGTCACATTGGCCTCAGACTCATACATCTTTTTCATAATTGTCTAATCTTCAGTTTTTTACATAGTTAGTTTCTGTCAATCTTACTCTCTTCACCCTAGCTACATATAGCTATCTTTGTTCTTTTGCCTACATTGATTAATATACACATGACTCATGCTGTTTTGTGACTCAGTTTTGGCACTCAAACTGTAACTACCATGTGGTACCAACAAATGCATACAAATAGACCAGGCAGACAACTCTATCCTATTGCTGTCAAATGGGAGCAACACCAAAAGATGTCATCAATGCCCTCCAGAGATATAGGTTCATCTTGAGCCCATCTCAGAAGTGCATCCTGGGCTGTCTAGCTCTTGGACCCAGTCTATTAGGCCCAAGGAATTGCCACATCACAAGCACTAAGAGCAGGCCAACAGTACATTCATGATTTCAATTAATTGCAGGCATACCCCATCATTCCTCAAATCCACAGCTCTCTGTATACTTGGGCATCCTGGGGACATATGAATCTGCAAGTCTTGAAGGGCCTCCTACATTGCATCTAGCATGAGCCAGAACAAGAAAATGTGGTACAGAATTCTGTAAAATGAATACTAAAGATTAATTCTATCAGGAGACTTCCAGTCAACTTTTATTCTTGACACTTCACTACATCCCACCCATGTGTCATTGAGCTGCAGCTCCTGGGAGTTGCCCTTATAAATACAGTAGATGCTACCCTACACAGATTGAATATGAGGCACAACCATACTCAGAGACATATGACAGGACAAATATGATTTTTATAATTTAAAGTAAAATTTTTGAAACCAGCTTGCACAAGCCCACACCCACCTCATTGTGCACTCAGCACTCCATGTCTAACCAGGACGCCATGGACACTGACCTCCAGGTCAACTCCATTACCCAAATTGCCCACATTCCCTTTCTAGAAGAGGATAACTTTCACGTAAAGGCAACCAACCTCACATAATCTTCAGATTCAGAAACAATGGAGGCAAATAACTTCCACATTGCTAGGAAAACAGTGCTAGGGCAGAGTGAGGGTGAATTTCCACCACTACCAAAAGCTGCACCTGCTGATGCTGACTTGGTAAATGTATTGTGCCCAAGAAGGGTAAGATTAGTCTTTAGATGTGAGCAATCTCAAGAACAAGTAAACTCAAAGCATCCACAGCCCACCAGCCCTATGAAAAACAGGACACTCAAGAGACACACCTCCACTGCAGACCCTTCTTTAAGAACCCTAGAGTAACTTCCACATCTGGATCTTGATTATGAATCCTCTCCCATACTCCCATACAGGTCTCAGAGCATCCATGTACCTCAAGGAATTGAGCAGTAGAAATACTGCCTCCTCAGCCAACTATCCAAATTTCTCCTTCAGCGAAGGCTTCTCTAGCAGCCTATTCCAAGGAAGCACTTGGTCTGCTGCTGCCCAGGAGCCAAGTACTATCAAAATCAGAGACTTCATAGATATGGATATAGACGGTGGAATCTCAGACTAGAGTGCCACAGCAATAGTGGACTCAGCTTGAAATGACATCTTAAATGACACCACTCTGCTTGCTCTCTCCCCCACAAATAATATCCAGAAAGCCATATCTCCAGCAATGGCCAGCACACTAAGACCCTCTCTCCTGCACACTACCAAACCAACCATGCAGAAAGGTACACTCAATATATTCTTGGGAGCCACCAACCTCAACCCCTGCATTGGTAGGCAAACTATAAACAACAAAATACATGTTGATGTAAAGTACAAAAATCACATCATCACAAAGACAACTGGCCTACAGAGAACTGCAACCCTAAATGGCAGATGGCCAAAAAAAATCTGATCACCAACCAAATGGACAATGTTGCACTGTCACAGATAGCTGCATGAAATAAGGTCACCACACCAAAGTTATGGGCAAGGCTCTTTCAAGGAAAATACAAGCCCAATAGCCTTGCTACAGTCAATAAAACATGAGCACTAATCAAGAGTCTAGTTTGCATCAAGAATGACATGCACATTTCTGTCACAACCCACTACCGACCCCCAGGACTCAGCCCTGGCCCCAAGACTCCAACCCCCCAAAAACCACCCCCACGACCGCCCCGGGCCCAGACTGCTACCCAGCCAACTCCCTTGGCAACCCTCAGCCATCACTGCCCATCACTGCCCATCAACGCCACTAGCCACCGCCACTTGCGGCATCCCCGGCAATCACCACCATGACCACCACATCAGCGCCAGTCTCGGCTATCACACTGCCCATAGCTGCCACGTCAGCGCCAGCACTACCCGTCACCCCTGGCCCATGCTGAGACCCCTATCACACATCACAATCACACATCACTGCCGCCGGACCTCCACACACCACGCCCCGCTCCCGCTCCCTCCTCACCTCCCCACCACCGCGTGTCTCTGCATTTTCAGTGCAAGACCTCTGCACCGTGCAACATGTCTCAACCTTGCCCTGCCCTGTGTGGCCCCCGGGTCTCACCCCAAGCCCCGGCGCCGCAATCCGCCACTGGAACCCGGGCCTGAGCCCCAGGCCCTATGTTCTGCATAGTATATAAGTCATAGAGTAGTAAGTAGGTACTCTAGTCTTGATATTACCGTAGCCTCGTATTGTTTGCTGTGTTCTTGTCTCTGTTTTGTTTTCTTGCACGCCCTGGTCTCTTTATTTCTACTTGCTTCTTTTCTCGTCGTACTCGTCTCGTATCGTCTCACTATCTCGTCTCTACTCATCTCGTCCTCTTAATCTATTCTAATTGCTCTCCTTCCCTCTCTATTCTAAGTTCTCTTGGTTCTTCTGTTCCTGGCTCTTCTCTTCAACTTAATCTATTCCATCTCTCCTTATCTTATCTCGACTCTTTCCCCTTTCGGCCGCTTAACTTCCCTGGCTCTGTTTCCATCCCTGGGACTCGCTAAGTCCCTACGCCTGTTATCTCTTTGATCCCTGGGACTCACTCGCTCACTGGCGCTTGCTCGTTCCGCCCTCTTGTACTTCTGGGACTCGCGCCAACCCCTGGCACTCGTCCTCCACCCTCCCCAGCACTCACCCCACTCGCCAGCACTACCAGCACTCCCCCACATACCGCCCCTGCCCTGCTTTGGTCTCCTACGCCTCATGCCCTCCTGGTGCTCTGTGTCTGTGTACATGGTGATCACCACGTAAGGTATTCGCCCAGTGGACTGAGCCCCCGTGGTCAGCGGAACCTGACAGTTCCCCTCAGCAACTTCTGGTTTTAGGCATCCCCTACTAGGAAAAGATACCCTCCTCTGTGCTGATTGCAAATCCATAGACTTCCATATGCTGAATTGCCTGTTTCTGAACCTCTCAGAATGGCAAGATTATAAACCTGCTCCAGCAGCACAAAAACCAAAATGGCATGAATGCATATGTGGATAGCATAGCTGGCAACAATGAATACCATGCCAGCTATAGAGGAAGAGGAAGAAGTAGAGGAGGAGGAGGACGCAGGAGTAGAGCCCATAATTGACAAGGCTTCAGAGGCCATTGGAACTAACTCTACCTTGTACACTCTATGTTAAGGACTATAAATGTGGATTACTTTTAACAAGCCTTTCATACCCTGAAAATTTCCTAAATTTCTCACCAACAGAAATACATTTCTTAAGGTGGGTTTTGAGTACTACCATAGCCAGCAAGTGGGCCATTGCTGGCATAGATGTAAAAGGTCACTAGCCTAAGTTATAAGACAAACAATGGCAGTCAATAAAAATAAATGAAGGTGCTGTGCAGCAGTCTTGCTTAAGCCTAGAGTCTCTGATCCCACTATTTTAGAGTGAAGCCTTGAAGCAACATGCTTCTTGAGTGCTTGGAAAATATGTTCATCCCAAGATAGCATGGTTGGCTACTTGGTAAGTCTTAGCAACCACCTCCTTATCAGATCACATATCAGACAGTATATTATCATCTGGGGAAATACACCTCCCCAATGCTAGTGTCAGGTTCCGCTGACCATGGGGGCTCAGTCCACTGGGCAAGTACCTTATGTAGTGATCACTGTGTCTATGGACGCAGAGCACCGGTAGGGCGCAAGGCATAGGAGGCCAAAGCAGGGCAGGAGAGATGTGCTGGGGAGTGCCAGTGAGCCAGAGGAGTGGGTGAGTGCCAGGGTGGGTGGAGGATGAGTCCCAGGAGGTAGGCATGAGTCTTGGAGAGACAGGAGGGTGGAATGAGCGAGCGCCAGTGCGTGAGCAAGTCCTGGAGTTTAAGAGATGATGAGCATGGGGACTTAGCAAGTTCCGGGGATGGAAACAGAGACACGGAGATTAAGTGAGCTGAAAGAGGAAAGGGTCGAGATAAGATAAGGGGAAAGGGAACAGAACAAGTCGAGATTGGGAACCGGAGCAAAGTGAAAATAACGAGACAGGAACGCATGAGAATACAAAACAGAGACAAACACAATGGACAGTATGGGAGTTACAGTAATATCAAGACTAGAGTACTACTTACTACTCTACAACTTATATACTACGCAGTAGGTAGGCCCCAGGACTTAGGCCTGGGTTCCAGTGGCAGATCGCGGCACCAGGGCTTGGGTGAGACCTGGGGATTGTGTGGAATGGTGGTAGGGGTTGAGATATGTTGCACGGCGTGGAGGTCTTGCATTGGGAGTGCAGAGACACACAGCAGCTAGGCGGTGGAGAGGGAAGCGGAAGCGGGGCGTGGTGTGTGGAGGTCGGGTCGGTGGTGATATGTGATTGTGATGCGTGATGGGGGTCTCAGCATGGGCCGGGGATGTCTGGTGTTGCCAATGCCGGTGCTGATGTGGCAGTTATGGGTGGTGTGATAGCCAAGGCCGGCGCTGATGTAGTGGTCACGGCGGTGATGGCCAAGGGAATGCCAGGAGTGGTGGTGGCTAGTGGTGGTGATGGCCGGTGATGGCTGGGGCTGCCAAGGGGGTTGGCCAGGTAGCGGTCTGGGCCTGGGGCGGTTGTGGAGGTCGTTTTGGAGAGGGTTGGAGTCCTGAGGCCAGGGCTGAGTCCCAGGGGTCGGTAGCGGGTTGTGACAGCTGGAGGGCTAAGAGAGAACACCACCACTCCAGCTCTAAACACCAGTAATGGAAAGAACAGAGGTGGATCTCCAAATGAACAGGCTTCTCAAGTGAGAGGCAAAGACACTGAGGCTAATGAGAATATATGTCCAACACCTCAAGTTTTTGAGCCAGTTTTTGAGCCATTAAACAAAGAAATATATAACAACAACAATGCCCCTAATACAGATCCAAACATCTTTGACCTTGAAAATGGAAGGGATCACATCAACCCCTTAAGAAAACAATCATATGGGCCCCAAACAAATTTGATTACAAATACAACAAACAGACAATCTGCAAAAAATACCAAAGCCACCTTAAAAATAGCTACTCTGAACATTAGAGGATAGCAAACAGCTGGTGCATCAAGAGGAGAAACTAAATGGAATCATGTAAACCAAGTAATGAGGGAAAATAAAATAGGCATTCTAATAGTACAGGAAACACACCTGACAGAAGAACACAAAAACAACATTGAGAAGCTGTTCAGAAAAAAAATGAAAATCTTCATCTCAGAGGACCCAGACAACCCAACTGCTAAAGGAGGCATGGCTTTAGTCTTAAACCGTAATCTAATCAACATACAAGGGGCCAACACAACCAAACTTATACCTGGGAGAGCCCTGCTAATTTCAGTGAAGTGGCACAAAAATGATGTAATAAACATCCTTACAATCTATGCCCTGAATGTAACTGAACACAATAGTATGGACCCTGGCACCTTCTGGATGAACCTGAATAGATACTTCATAAATAACCCAAGTGTAAAGGTGGATATCCTAGCTGAAGCAAGACAATACAAGATGAATACAAGACAAAAATGAGATAGGTTGAAAAGTGGAAACCAGAACTTGTGGACATTGTGCATGCCACATAAGGATTTGCCCAAGGGACTGAGCCCCCATGGTCAGCAGAACCTGACAGTCAGCAATTTCAAAGAGCAACTTTGGAGGTGAATCATGTAATTTGTGGAGAGGATGATGAAGAGGGACTTTGGCAGGCTTGGCTTCCATCAGGTTGTAAAATGCAGGAAGATTGGTGATAAAGCCCCTCTGTGAAAGCCAGAGTCTACACTGGGATTGATCTCAATTGATAGAAATACCAAGGTAGAGAGATGTGGGTCCACTGTCCGCAACTTCAAAGTGTTCATTGAGTTTCTAAGTCAGCCAATTGTATAGGGGAATAGAGTTTGTAGCATTCAAGCCATTGTCAATATGAAGACAAATAACAATGAAAAGTGGAGAGCCATCAAGCAGAGATGATATAGAGGGATCAAGAGGAGAGTCAAAGTAACCAAGGAAAACATCATGATTGACATTGCACTTACAAAGACCAAACAGTATGATTGATTGCACTTGTAAAGACCAAGTCCTTCAAGGACATCACAAATCATTTGATACCATTCCAGAGAGGCCTGTTTTGGACTGTAGAGAGCCTGTAGAAAACAATAAATAATTGATGAGTTGGCTTCAAGAAAACCTAGAACCTGTTTGCAATAGACCTCATGAGAAAGTGAAACATTCAAGAAAGCAGTCTTAACATCAAAGGAAAAAAGATCAAGATTGTGTTTAGCTGCATATGCAAGAGTGACCCTAATGCTTGTCATTTTGGCGACCAGAGCATATGTTGTCTCAAAATCCTCAGGTTGTTACTAGATCCCTGAGCAACAAGACAAGCCTTCTCTTTGCCACAAATGATTGTCCCATCCAGATTATACTTGTAGGCAAATCATACTTATAGGCATCAACCCATTGGAGACTTATGAGTTTTAGACTAGTTGGAAGTTGGGCACATTCAAAGACACCAAACTTCTCAAAGCTATTCATTTTGTGCTGCATTGCTGCATGCCAAACATCCAAATCAGGACAATGTAGTACCTTAGTATAATCATCAAGAGCTTTAGTAAGGTGAATGGAATGAGGATTTTTGAAAGGAAGGAGGTTGAGGCTATATGTGGCCAATGCTTTGTATTTGGTGGTGCCTGTCAAGTGACTTCCATTTTTGGTCTACACTGACTTCTCCTTAATTCACTCTCCTACACACCTCCAGAGATCTTCAGAGATTTCTGAAGGTCATTTCCTTTTTGAAAAACCTCCAGAACTTCCTGCACTTCCTGTTCAAGCATTATCGAAGGTTAAGGTTAGCTCCAGTCATCTATACAGTCACTCTCATGTCTCCACCATCTGCTAATGCACTGCATCAAGCAGTGAGGATCCTCAGACTTGTTCTCTTTGGAAATCCTCTCTGCCAAGTAATTAGTTAACATTGTATCATTGATTATCATTCCTAATATAGCTTTTGAATTCCCCTCTGCCAGTTGTGTGACTGAGCTGCAACTCCCAGAGGTTGCCCTTACAGCATCTTCAAGGGTAAACATATCATCAAGGTCAGTCAGAAAGGTTGAGGCAGTAATGAGTGCATGAAAATCCATCATGGCCAATAAATCCTAGTGAGGAAGTAATTCTCAAGTTGGTTTGCTTGCACAAAGCCATGCCAAATGTTTATTTTTGGCTGCAATCTCTTCCATGTATGCTTGACCACAGTCTGTAGGGTTTACATTTTGGTAAGGATGAGAGGAGGAAGAATTGGAAACAATGAGAGGTTCAATCAGCAAGGTTTTGGGAGGAGAGTCTGAAGGAGCTGATGACAGACAAGGGGAAGAGGGTAATTGAGGAGAAGATGGACAAGTCAGAGGATTGGATGTTGATAAGAAAACAGATGGTGCAAGATTGTGAAGGTGAAGACAATCCTTCACATCTTTGTTTAATATGACATTTCTTGAGAAAAAATAATTCCCATTTGTGTCATGTACATGCTAGCCAAGTTGATTCTCATTGTAGCCCACAAAAATGGCCTCAAAATGCCATGTATCACCCTTACCACAAATTTTTTTTTGGCCATAAAATGAAACATTGGCAACCTCATACCCAAAGGTGCTAAGTTAGGTTTCTTGCCTTTTATGACTTCATATAGTGTAACAAGTGTTGGAAAGGCTGACATTGGCAGTCAATTTTGAAGATATCACCTATAAAAGACATGAGAACACCAGATTTGTCATGATCTGCCACCTACCTCTGGTACTGAGCCCCAGCTTTGAGGCTTCCACCTCCTCAAATCAGCTCTACAACACCCTAAGAACATGCACCATCCAGGCCACTACACACTGGCCCTCCTTAGCAAACATTGCCACCACTCCTGGCATCTCCTTGACCATCACCACTCATTGCCACCACATCAGTGCTAGCTCCAGCAATCTCTAGTGCTTCCCCCAGCTGATACCAAAACCCCTTCTTGCCTCCACCAAGCACTTATCATGTATCACAACTGTCAGGGGACTTTTATTCAACTTTCATTTTTGGCACTTCACTATACTCTGCCTACCTCCTATGCTACTCCCTGGGACCCCTGGAGCTTGCTCTAAACCCCTGGGGCTCATTCTGGACCACTGGAGATTGCCAGAGGTCATTTCCTTTCTAGGAAACCCTTGGAACTTCTTGCACTCACTATTCAAGCATTATCCAAGATTAAGGTTAGCTCCAGTCACCTGTACAATCATTCTCATGCCTCTGCCACCTGCTGATGTGCTGCACTGAGCAGCAGGAATCCTTAGACTTGTTCTCTTTGGATTTCCCTCTGCTAGATGATTAGTTACTATTGCATTGTTAATTATTGTGCTTGATATAACTTTGGACTTCCCTCTATTAGTAGTGTGATTGAGCTGCAGCTCCTGGAGGTTGCCCTTACAGCAGAACAAGTCTCCTAACTCTGGTCTGGAAGCCCCTCATAGCCTGCCAGGACTTTTTAGGCCTCTATTTGTCACTCCCCACCAAGCTTAAACACTTGCAGAAATCTATGTCTCAGCTTGGCACTCTTGGACATGTATGATGGTGACCGCACCTCTGGTGAGCATTTTCTCCAGTCCTGCCTCACCTACATTCACCTTAGCAGAGATGCCTTTGACTCTGATGTGTTAAAGATAGCTTGGGAATTGTCCTACATGAAGGCTGGGTAGGCCTCCACTTACGCACTGCATGTGCTCCAATGTCTCAGAGCTGTTGGGAGCTTTATAGACTGAGCAGCCTTTGGAAAGAATTTTCAGGCAATGTATTCTGGTCTTGCATGTGTCATCCGGTGGTACATATGTGATGAAGTCCTCATGGAAGATAAAGAAATGTCAGCTAGCCACAAAGTCAGCATAGGTGGTGCAATCACGTATGCTGTCATTGATCAGGGCTGAGAAAGCCAGGCACCAAGTACCAGGTTCATTGCTAGCCAAGACAACCACAGAGTTAGCTTGAGGCAAAGCAGGAACAGTATTTTGAGGAGTGATGCGAGCAGTCATCACCTCAGATGTGTTTTGGGTACCATTTCCACAGTTCTTCTTCCACCAGTCAGGATACTGTCCCTCCAAACCACCACCTTTCTTAAAACACTTCTCTATAGTATGTCTGAAACATCCCCAATTAGGGTTTGAGCATACACCTCTGTTGCTACCACTATGGCCAGTCTGTGTCACCAGTGCTTGTGCAGATCTTGCAGAAGCAACCACAGACATGCTGTGGAGTAGGAGTTCATGCATTGTAAGCCAAACAATGACATCAGCCAAGGATTTTTCATTGAACAGTGCACCAGTCATGGATGTCTGCGAGCTAGGCATTGACCTGATAATATGGGCACAGAACTGCTTATTGTTGATGTCAGCGCCCTGGTCAATAGATTTAGACCATGCAGTTTGCAGCACCTTAAAATGTGCCTCAATGCTTGTGCTGTCAAGGTATCTCAGGGAAGCAAGCTCCTCCTCAGTGTGGATCAAGCCTAGGTCAGTCCTTGCATCATGTAACATCATCAAGGATAATCATGCATCAGCTGCTAATCCATCCATCTCAGCTCCTATACCAATGGGGTTCACAATATTCAGCATGACCATACTCTGGGCAAATGCATCACATTGGAGCCACTTGTCCACTGTGGGCAAGGCCACACTCCACCAAGGGGTAGGTCCTGGGTTATCAGGTTTTGGGCTGGGCATCTGAATTTTACCAGTCAGGTACTCCAGCAGACCACGCCTGCATACAGCCTTGGTAATCATCATTTTGAAGGTAGTCCAATTAGAGCCATTAAACTTTTTCTCCATCAATAAGAGGAACAGGGCTGGGTTCTGTGACATATTTATGGGTTGGTCTGGTTTCAGGTGGGTCAGAAAACTTTTTTGACTTCATTTTTACTGAGTAGCATGGAACCAATAACCTGTTGATTACAGATACTCAGTCAGTGTATAAGCAACTGTATTATGCTTATATATACCTATTGATTATAGATACTATGACTACAAGTAAGTCAATATGTTAGGCTCAGGATTGACAATGCACATACCTCAGTTGGTATATGGACGACTGAGGTATGTGGAATGTCTGACTCAATTCCATATCCCTCTACTGTACAGTTTTCTGATCACTCCCCTTGCAACACACTGTTCATGTGGTCTGTGTGATATAGTGCAATGCATACCATCATCCCCTCTTCAATACAAATGATAGCCAGCATTTCCTTGCCATGGACATCATAATTGTGCTCTACCACATTCAAGCTCTTGGAGTAGAAGGCCATCAAATGCCACTTTCTGTCATCCTGGGACTGTTGCAATAAAACAGCTCCAGTGGCAAAGTCAGAGCTGTTGGCTTCCACACTAAAGGGAGAGTTGTTGTCTGAGAACAAGAAGACAGGCCTGGAGATGACTACATGCTTGAGAGCATCAAAGGCAGTCTGCTCTGGGAGTCCCCAGCTCCAGGCAATGTCCTTTGTAGTGAGGTCAAATAAAGGGCAGACATAATGGAAGAAGTTCTGGATGAACCTCTAGTAAAAGATGGTAAATCCTAGGAAGGCCTGAACCTCTTTCTTATTTTTGGGCTCTGGCCACTCCGCCATGCCTGCCACCTTCACTGAGTCCATCTCCACAGCTCTGTGTAAGATGATCAGCCCCAAATACTCGATTTGGGTCTGCTCAAACTCACCTTTCTCTGGTTTGAGATAGAGCTGGTGCTGGTGGAGGTGTTCCAAGACAATGTGTGTGACCCAGCAGTGCTCCTCAAGCATTTTGGTGTAGATGAGAATGTTGTCAAGGTGTACACACACTACACTCTCCACAATGAGGTCCTAGAAGGTGTCATTCATCATTGTCTGGAAGGTGGCTGGGCTATTAGTGAGTCCAAAGAACATGATGAGCAGTGCAAACAGTCCCCAGTTGGTCTGGAAAGCAGCCTTCCATTTATCTCCCTCCTAAATGTGCGTAACTCCACTGGACATCCAGTTTAGTGAAGTACCATGCCTCCTGGAGGTTATTGATGAGCTCAGAGAGAAGGGGGAGGGGATAGCAATTCTTCACCATCAGGTATTAAAAACCCAGTAGTCTTGGACCAGCTGGAGAGAGCCATCCTTCTTTTCAATGAAGAAGACTGAAGAAGCCATTAGCAACTTAGAGGGGTGGATGTAACCAGAGTTCAGGTTCTTCTGAAGGAAGGCATCAAGGTTGTCCTGTTCCTTAGATGCTAATGGATAGACTTTACAGCTGGCAGGTTTGGAGTTCAGCATCAGTTCAATGGCATGGTTGCACTGCTTGCGCTTTAGGAGTGAGTCAAAGGAGGCCTCAGAAAACACATCCTCAAAGCAGTGGAGGTACTGGGGCACCATATTTCAGAATGCCTAAGGTGAAGAGTTGGTGGCAAATGCCTGGGCTAACTGCTGAAATGTGATCTGGCTGGTCCAAATTTCCTTGATGGGTTGTAGTGGGCACAGAGTGGTTGTGTAGATCTGGTTCCCAACTTCTATTGCCTCATGAAAAATCCAGGTGATGGATGCCATAGAACTCTCCTCTCAGCTCTTCCTCTGGGGCCCCACCACTGCTCCAGTTGTCCTCATAGAGGGTTTCTCTGCAGTGAAACACCAAGGGCAGAGGTCTGTAAAGGGGAGGTGGCCTGCATGGCAAGCTTGGATGACCGTGCACTCTCATGCTCCAGCCCGGCACTCTTCCTTGACTTTGGTTGCACAAATGAAACACCTCTGGAGGCACCAGCTCATGGTTATCTGACCCCAGGCCCAGTCTACTTCTAGGTTGTGCTCCTGGAGCCAAGTGAAGTCAAGGATCATGCCTTGCTTGCCTAGGCTGGTGATTGCAAAGACTGCATGTTTGGCATGAGTCTGATAGTAGAGGACTAAGTCTACAATGAAGCTGATGGCACCTGCTTCATTGAGTGTTCCATCAACATTGAACACTAAAATGGGCTTGAAGAGTGGGAGGTGCATGCTGACAGGGCTTAACCAGTGTGGGGGGGCCTGGCTTAGGATCTGAAGATGGCATTTGTACATCTGAGAGGGGACTTTGAGGTTCTTCTGTCTTAGATTGATTGGCATAAAGGTGTGTATTTGCATTTTCTAACAACAGACATATGAATCTGTTGATACCTGGCAACAGAAGTATACATCTCATCTATTGCTTGGCTAAAAATTCTCCTCCAGGCCTGGGAGGAGAGTGCATGCACCACTCTCCTCCAAGGTCAACTTTGGTGCCAGCTCATCTACTGATGGGGCTCCAGCAGCATCCTTCATGGCCAACAGTTGCAAAAGAAGCTTCTCTTGCTCCATGATGGAGAGGCAGCACACCTTCAGGCGGCAGTGCTGTGCAAAGTGCCCTGGCTTTTTGCATTGCTGGCACAGTGGTGGTGCAGAATAATGTTGCCAGGTGGCATCTATATCCATGGAAATGTCTGAAGGTAGAGGTCATGGTGCAGAAGTGGCTGAAGCAGGAGTATGTCATGACCTGCTACCAATCCCCAGGACTTAGCCCTGACCCTCGGACTCAGCCCTGGCTCTGGGACTCCAACCCTCCCCAAAACAACCCCCACAACTACCCTGGGCCTGGAGTGCTAGTCAGCAAACCACCTTGGCAACCCCCAGCCATCACCATCTGCCGCCACCGCCACCACCAGCATCCTCCCCGGCCATCACCGCTGTGACCATCACATTAGTGCCAGCCCCAGCTATCACACTGCCCATGACCACCACATCAGTGCCGGTGCTGGTAGTATCTGACACTCCCATGGCCCATGCCAAGATCCCCATCATGCATCACGATCACACATCACTGCAGACCCAACCTCCGCACGCCATGCCTCACTCCCACTCCCCTCCTCACCGCCCTGCCGCCACATGTCTCTGTGTTTCCAGTGCGAGACCTCTGCACCGTGCAATATGTCTCAACTCCCACTTCATCCCACATGGCCCCCAGGTCTCACCCCAAGCCCCAGCACCACGACCCACCGCTGAAACCTGGGCCTACCTACTGCATAGTATATAAGGTTGTAGAGTAGTAAGTAGTACTCTAGTCTTGATATTACCATAACTCCCATACTGTTTCATTGTGTTCGTCTCTGTTTTGTATTTTTGTGTGTTCCGGTCTTGTTATTTTCACTTTGCTTTGTTTCTTGTCATACTTGTCTCATATTGTCTCCTTTCATTGTCTCTATTTGTCTCCTTTTGTTGTCTCTGTGATGACCACAACTCCTGCAATAGAAGTGATCTACCAACTGGGCTAAAAGGCCACAATGTCAAGCCTGGCTTG
>JABCKQ010026219.1:0-26325 GCA_018857305.1 Termitomyces sp. T159_Od127 | reverse complement strand
GAAGAACACTGCTATTGTTCAGCCTGGGGATATTCTATCCACAGGCTGCCTATATATACTACATTGGTGGCTGTGCAATTACTAATACTGTTTAACTAATCAGGCCCCAGTATGTAATGGAGTATGACTAACAATAATCGATGCTGAGTAAGGTCCATGCATATGACTCATCAAGGGCTGACTAAGAGAAGACAGAAGAGGATAGGGTGGGCCAAGCGGTCATTCAGATATGCTAAGAGTGGGTGTGTCCTTGGACTAAGCTTGGGGAGACTGGAACACATAAGAATACAAGACAGAGACAAAACACAACAAAACGGTACAAGAGCTACAATAATATCAAGACTAGAGTATTACTTACTACTCTACAACTCACTGCTGGCACTGGAAGATATTTCCTTTGGAAAAAGTGTGAAAGAAACATGTTATACCATTTATGAAGTGCAAATTTCCAATAGAAAAAGGTATTTTCCTTTGTTTAAAGACTTTTTCTATTGGAAATTTGCACCTCAGAAATGGTATAACATGTTTCTTTCACACTTTTTCCAAAGGAAATATCTTTCAGTGCCAGCAGTGACTTATATACTGTGCAGTGGGTAGGCCCTGGGGCTCAGGCCTGGGTTTCAGTGGCAGGTCACGGTACCGGGGCTTGGGGTGAGACCTGGGGATTGTCTGGAACAGCAGTGGGGGTTGAGACATGTTGCATGGCATGGAGGTCTTGCACTGGGAATGCAGAGACATGCAGTGGCTAGGTGGTGAGGAGGGGAGTGGGAGCAGGGCATGGTGTGTGGAGGTTGGGTCAGCAGTGATGCATGATCATGATGCATGATAGAGGTCTCGGCACGGGCCAGAGGAGTGTCAAGTGTTGCCAGTGCCAGCGCTGATGTGGCGGTTATGGGCGGTGTGATAGCCAGGGTCAGTGCTGATGTGGCAGCATGGCAGTGATGGCCAGGAGAATGCTAGGGGTAGTTGTGGCTAGTGGCGGTGTCAGGCGGTGATGGCCAGGGGCTGCCAAGGTGGTGGTTGGGTAGCGGTCTGGGCCTGAGGCGGTTGTGGGGGTTGTTTTGAGGGGGTTGGAGTCTCGGAGCTGGTAGCAGGTTGTGACAACATGCTTGAGTGTGTGCCACAATCCCTCCTTATTCCTAACAGATATGAAGATGATCAAGATAAGACAAAATAGGGAGCAAACTGTAACAAACTGTAGGAAACTGTAAGAGTGACTCCTGGAAGTTGCAGCTTAGTCATACAACTGGCAGAGAGGAATGCAAAGTTATATTAAGAAACAAGAATACAATGGTAACTGATTACTTGGTAGAGGGGAATTTGAAGAGAACAAGTCTAAGGATCCTTGCTGCCCTGGTGCAGTGTATCAGTGGGTAGTAGAGGCATGAAAACAGCTGTATATGATGATCAGAGTTAACTTTAACCTTTGATGATGCTCAAACAGAAAATGCAGAATGTTTTAGAGATTGCTAAAAGAAATGACCTTTGAAGATCTCTGGAGGTCTAGAGCAAGCCTTGGAGGTCCTAGAGAGTGGCACAAGTGGGCGGAGCAAAGTGTAGAGGGGCAGAGCAAATAGAAGTTGGTGAAGATCAGGATGGAAGTTTCCTGATAGAAACTGAGGACTAATGTGGGCAATATCAAGACTACTGTACTAAGTGCTACTCTACAACTTATATACTGATGGTAGGTAAGCCCTGGGCCACAAGTCCTAGTCTGAGTGATGAGTTGCCATGCTGAGGCTCCAAGTGTAGTCTATGAATTGTGCAAGGCTGATCTGGGTGTCAGCAGTAATTGTGTAGCATGATAGAGACTCTTCATGGGAGGAGTATTGCTTTGGGAGCACAGGTGGAGAAGGTTCACAAAGGAACAGCAGGATGATGGATGGAATGAAGAAGATGAGATGGTGAGCAGGCTGCAGCAGAGACATGATGTGAGTTGTGATGGGGATGCATGAGTTGTGATGTGTGATGAGTGATTAGTAATGGTTAGAAGAAGTATTGGTGTGGGCCAGAAGAAGCACTGGGAATTGCTGGAGCAGGTGCTGATGTGGTGCTGATGAGTAGTAATGGCCAAGAAGAATGCTAGGATTGGTAGTGATGGCTGAGCATGTAGCAGGCTGAGTGGTGCGTTATCTCAGGGCTAAGTGAGGCTAGTTGAGGAGGTGAAGTCCTGGAGCTGAAGCTCAGAACTGGGGGTAGGTGAGTGGGTTGTGACAAGTGTCCTCACTTTTTGGCTGTTAGCCACAGTGATAGTTGTTTTTTTAGGCACACTATGTGTATGTAATAGTTGATATATTGAATAATTGGCATTGCAACACCTTGATCACACAGTAGTCCTGCTGGCACTCACACACCCCTGGTGCTCTTTATATGCTACTCAAACAATTAGAGAGAGGAAGAGTTGGAGACAAGGATAAACTGAAGGACAACATGAAGGAAGTAAGTGTTGGTTGAAAATTTAGGTGAAGTTTCTCTTCTATTTCCTGTGGAGACTTCTTGATAGCCATTGAACTTTGACTTTGGCTCTCACAACAAAGCTGCACTGCCATGATTGATCCACATCTCAAGGGTTTTGACACTGAAGGAAGGGTGATGTCACAACTCATCTACCTATTATCAGGTTCTGCTGACTATGGAGGCTTAAATCATTGGGTGAGTCTTTACTAGGCAGATGCAATGTACTATGTGCATAGCAAGTACTATAGACAAGCACAGAGCATAGAAGATCAAGGGATGGGGCTGAAAACACAACAAGACTAAGAGTGAGGAGTGCTGGTTATGTCTTGAGGCGGTATGTGTGTGGAACAAGTGCCAGAATTGCATAGGAGAGTGAGAGATGAGCACAGGAGCTGTAAGCAAGTCCTGGGGTGGTAAGCAAAGGGCTGAGGATGGTAGTGGGGACAGATGAGTTCCAAAACCAGAGATAGAGAGTGCAGAACTCAGCTGAGCTGAACTGAGATAAAAGAGAAATAAGTTGGGAGAGAACTAATATGAGATGAGTAGAGATGAGAGAAGACAAGGTGATACTGTCAGGTTTCACTGACCACAGGGGCTCAGACCACTGGGCAAATCTTTACTAGGTAGACATGATGTACTACATGCATGTTAGGTACCATTAATGAGCGCAGAGCATAGGAGACCAAAAGATGGGGCAAAGGACATGACAAAATTGAAAGCAAGGAGCACTGGTCACATCCAGGGTGATGTGTAACAAGGAGTGAGTGCTAGAGGTGCATGTGAGAATGAGAGACAAGTGCTGAGGTTGTAAGCAAGTTCTGGGAACAGTAGCCAAAGGGCCAGGGCAAGTAGTGGAATAGACAAGTCTTGGGATCAGAGACAGAGAGTGCAAAAACTAGCTGAGCTGAGAATAGAAAGGATCAAGATAAGAGAGAAGGGAAGAGTGAAATGGAGAGTTGGATCAGAGGTGTCAGGTTTTGCTGACCACGGGGGCTCAGACCATTGAGCACTTTCTTACTAGGCAAGCATGATGTACTATGCACATGGTAAGTATTGTCAATAAGCACAGGGTGTAGGAGACTGGAATGGATGGGGCTGAGGATGCAATGATACTGAGGGCAAGGAGCACTGGTCACATCCAAGGTGGTATGTGCAAGAAGCAAGTGCCAGAGTTGCATAGGAGAGCAAGTGATGAGCACCAGAGTTGTAGGTGAGTTCTGAGGTGGAAATCAAAGGGCCAGGGCAAGTAGCAGGGACAAACAAGTCCTGGGATCAGTAATAGACAGTGTGAGAATTAGCTGAGCCAAAGATAGAAAGAGTCAAAGTGAGAGATAAAGGAAGAGTAAATCAAAAGTTGGACCAGAAACAAGAGAGATGAGTGAACTTGGTGAGTTGAGTCAAAACAAGAGAGTCAAAAAAATAGATTGGAGTATTAAATGAGTAGAGGCAAAAAGAAACAAGACAATAAGGGATGAATAAGATGAGACAAGACTGAGTAATGGACTAAGAGATATCAAGATGGAGAGTACAAATATAAATAGAAGCAGAAAGTTACAGCAATATTAAAACTACTATACCAAGAGTTACATTATGCCTTATATACTGATAGCAGATAAGCAATAGGCTACAGGATTGTGCCATCATAAGTCATGATGCCAGGGCTCCAGGTATGGTCCAGGGATTATGCAAGGATATTGAGATGTTGGCATTGGTTGTGCAGCACAAAGAAAGCTCCCAAAAGAGTGTTGCTTTGGGAGCATGGGCAAGGAAGATGTATAGAATGATGGTGGGGTGAGGAGTTGAGCAGAGAAGGTGGCATAGTATATAGAGTATGAATTGGGGGTGATGCAAGTGATGTGTCAGTCATAATTCATAATGGGTGAATGGTGAGGGTGAGGGGAAGTGTTAGTATGGGCTGAAGAAAGTGTTGGGGCTGGGGCCAGCACTGATTTGGCATCAATGGGCAGTGATGGCTGAGAGAATGCTGAAGGTGGTGGTGATGGATGCCAAGGGTAGCAGTGATGACTGAATGTGTAGTGGTCTGTATGGTGCATGCTCCTGGGTTGGTTGAGCAAGTGTGAGCCTCAGGACTAGAGGTAGGCAGTGGATTGTGATAAGAGGCAAGGAAAATAAATTAGAAGAGAACTTAGAAAGTTGAGTTGATGAGCAAAGCAAGATGAGATAAAGTATGAATTAAGAGAAATTGAAATGGAAAGTACCAACACAAATAGAAACAGAGATTACAGCAATATCAAAACTACTGTACCAAGTGCTATGCTACAACTTAAGCATCAGGCTACAGGTCCATGCCCCAGTCACAAGTTGCAACACTGAGGCTCCAGGTATGGTCTAGAGATTGTGCAAGGCTATTGCAGATGTTAGTAGTGGTTGTGTGGTGCAAAGAAAGCTTCCAAAGTATTATGTTAGGAATTTTTGAGGCCAGCACTGATGTGGTGCCAATGGGCAGTGATGGATGCTGAGGATGGTGGTGATGGTTGAGTGTGTAGTGATCTGGATGGTACATGCTTCCAGGGCCTTGTGGAGCTGTTAAAGAGTTGGGAGCTCTGGGGCTGGGGCTCAGGATTGGAGGTAGGTGGCAGGTTATGATAGATATGAGATGAGTGCAAAATGAGATGAGATGAAAGAAGTAAGACAAGACAGAAGTAATCAAAACTAGGAAAACTAGGAGCAAGAGCACAAACAGGAACAATAACAGAGGTAATGGCAATATTAAGACTACTGTACCAAATGCTATGCTATGACTTATATACTGATAGGAGGTAGGCTTCCAAGCTATAAATCTGTGCTCCAGTGATGAGTTGTGATACCAAGGCTCCAGGTATAGACCAAGGATTGTGCAAGGCTGACACAGATGTCAGCAATGCTTGTGCAGCATAAAGGAAGCTCTCAAAAGAAGAGGTCTTGCTTTGGGAGTGTGAGCACAGCAGATTATAAAATGATGGAGGGATGGAGAATTGAGCAGAAGAGGTGGAATGATACATGAGTTATAGACCAGAGGTGATGCATGTGATACATTGGTCATTATGCATGATGAGTGCTCAGTGATGGTCAAGGAGAAGTGTTAGTATGGGCCAGGAGAAGCACTGGAGATTGTCAAGGCAGGTGCTGATGTAGCACCAATGGGTGGTGATAGCCAAGGGAATGCCAGAGGTGGCAATGATGGCCAAGTATGTGCAGGCTGGGTGGTGTAAAGCTGGTTGGGGATATGAGAGCCTCAGGGCTGAGGCCTGGACTGGAGGTAGGCAGCAGGTTGTGACACCTACCTTTAGTCCTGAGCCTCAGCCTCAAGAATCCACCTCTCTAGTCTGCCTCCACTCAGCTTTGAGGCATGCACCAACCAGCCCACTACACTCATGGCCATCACTGCCACTCCTGGCAATCTCCTTGGCCAGAGACTCCAGATTGTAGACACTATGAAACTCTCCCTCCAGCTCCTCTTCCAGAGCCCTATTGTTGCTCTGGTTGTCCTTGTAAAGGGCCTCTATAAAGGAATGTCAAGAGTGGTGAGTTCAACAAGAAGATTTGCAAAGAGGAAATGGCCCACATGGCAAGCCTAAATCATGGCATGCTCCAGCCTGGTGCTCTTTCTTGACTTCTGTAACTCAGGTAGAGCATCTCTGGAAACACCAGCTCATGTTTACCTCCATTTAGACCCAGTCTACCTTGGAGTTGTGCTTTCAGAGCTAAGTCAAGCCAAGAATCATGTCCTGCTTACCTAGGCTAGTAACTGCAAAGACTGCATATTCTGCATGGGTCTGGTAGCAGAGGAGATCTATGATGGAGCTGATGGCACTAGCATCATTAATGTTCTATTAATGTTGAACACTATAATGAGCTTGGAAAGTGGCTGTGTTGTTAGGCTGTGGTGCTGTGTCTAGAAAGAGTCCTGTTGCTCCATTATCCAAGAAGGCAGTTATCTCATGGATTTGTTGCATGTTCATATGGTAGGTAATGATTGTTGTAAGAAGGCTGTGTAAAGATCATCAGTATAGAAGATTTTAAAAATGGTAAGACTATTTACAGGTGAAAAATCTATACCAGCAAGGGTATGTTCAGGCAAGAAGTGTTTAAAAAATTGGTTCAAGGTTTGGAACTAGGCAAGGTAGTGGTGGTAAAGTCAGCGCCATGACTAGTGCCTATATCATGGAAATTTTCAAGGACATCAGAGCCAGAGAGTTGAGGAGAAGGATTTTTATCACTGGATTGAAACATTTTAGATAAGATATTATAGAAATGTCAACAAGCAATTGTTAGGTAGTGGCAAATATGAAAATAGAGAAAATATGGTCTTCAAACAAGCAACCAAAGTGCAAATTTGAAGATGTCATCACACATTTCACATCAAGAAACAAACTTTAGGTTTACAGAGAGATGTTGAGGCCTCTGTAGATTCCTTGACAACAGCAGGTGCTCTTGATCTGACACCACTACCAAATCAAAGATTCCCATGGTCTAATAAAGGGAGAGGACAGACCTTGCAGTACAGATGTATGGTGTAAGTGCATTACAAGAACCAAGAAAGGAGTCAAATGGGCCTCCAAGAGTGAATACAAGACCACATGTAACCCTCTCACCAGCAACATTGACATTGAGCAAATGCAAATGACATGAGACCAACATCTTTGGCCAATAAGGAAAATAAGATTCAAGAACACTGACATGACCAAAGAGGCAACAAAAAGCACTGACAGATGCACAGATGGACTTGAACATGGATATGAAAGCATAATCAGCAACAGAGGCTAAAACAATAATTCTATACCAACTCAAGAACCTACACAAGGAACTACAACAATTCTCAGACTATCACATATGAAGGATATAAACATTAGACAATATACACAATTGCAAAAAAGTTTATGTCAAAACTCATTAAAGCTGGTGAGAAACAACAAAGTGATAATAATGCTGATTCCTTCTCAGTACTACAGGAAACTGCAGAGTTACATTCAACAGTTAAGGACTTTGCCAAAGCAGTAAACACACTGATATCATGCCAAGAAGCAAAACAAATGCATGACAGGAAACAGAAGAGGACTTTCAAAGGTACAAGAAGCAAGAATGATCATAGCTACAGGGTCACTATACAAAGCACTAAAATGAGCCAGACTAAACCAACAGTGCAGCATCAGCAGAACACAATATAAAAACTAAACCAATCTAAATTGCACGACTTAATACCAACAGAAGCAATATAGTATATCATACTATGCTAAACATGTTTATAGACAAATTTGACATAATTCTGGTCACAAAACCATGGTGGAGTGATATAGACAATGACTAATGGAGCAACCATACCAAATAACAAAAGACCCAGAGTAATAACATATGCAAAAAGACAACAAGACTTCATGATAACACTACAATCAGACATATTAAAGGATCTAGATGTACAGGTATCAGACATAATACAAGCTAATCATCCAACAGTTACTATGGTGAATATATACAGTCAACTAAGAGCACACAAAGGCACAGCGCTAGTAAGAGTGCATTGGACCAACTGATAAAGGTTAGACTCCCATAAGATATACCAGTAATCATAAGCAGAGATTGGAACAAGCACCACCCTATGTAGAGCAAAGGAGACCAAGAACCAATGAGTAGAATACAAGATCAAGTGAAATGAATACATGATCACAATTTCACACTACTGAACAAAAAAGGAGATTGCACATATTTAAGAATACTGCAAAAAAGGGACCACCATAGGCCAACACAGAAGTGATTGCTCTAGACACAACAAAGGAGTGAGCAATAGACCTCAATCTTGCATTTGGATCAGACTACTTTGCAATTAAATGGATAATTGTTGACTTGAATAGGTCTTCTTATTATCTTATTTGGTCATCACATGTTTTATTGACCTACTTTGTCAGAACTTGTATCCAGCCTCAGTTGCTTCTTGTTCTTTGATGTGCATCTGAGGCTGTGAATACATCTGTTTTTTCTCTTTCTCTTACTTAGACCTATGCTTATAAACACCACTTGCTTGACACACCCAATTCTATGCAAAGGTGACCCAACAGACACCACTACACATGTACATTGATGATAGCATGCTAAAAGTTTCTTCCACTTTCTTAGACACTAACATCAGAATATTACAGGAGGACTTGATATTCACAAACAGATGGCTAATCAGACTTGGTGTTAGGTGACTCCCATTTTGGCCTGACTTCCATTTTGTGTCTACACTGACTTTTACTTGCTTTGACCCTCTACACTTCAGTCTGCCTCCTTGTGCCACTCTCTGGGACCTCTGAGGCTCACTCTAGACCTCCAGAGATTTTCAAAGGTCATTTCCTTTTTGAGCAACCTTCAGAGCTTCCTGCACTTCCTATTCAAGCATTGTCTAAGGTTAGGGTTAGCTGCAATATCTACACAACTGTTCTCATGCCTCTGCCACTGTCTGATTCACTGCACCAGGCAGTGATCTGCCATATACCTTAGTATGCTGTTTTGTACCCTTTTCAGCTTTCTTAGGCATGTCCTTTTGTTTGACCACCACATTGAACAAGCATAGGTCATTATTGGTACTACACATGCCTGTACATTGTCCTTAGCTGGGTCTAGCTCAGTCTCCAAATTATATTGGCCAGCATCTTTGTCCTTGCCACTGCATTCCTTGCCTTTTGCACAGTTTTCTATACATGCTGGTTGAATGTTAGTTTCCTATCTATATGCAAACCCACTATTTTGATTGTTTTCCCTGCCTTGAGTGTTACTTCTGTGATAACTGGCATTGGTAGTTTGATTGCTGAGGAGCCACAGTCTTGTCTCCATGAGTAATGCATGAGGTTGTTCTTCTCTGATGTAGTTGATAGTTTGATTGTAAGGGCAACCTCTGGGAGTTGTGGCTTAGTCACACAACTGGCAGAGAGGAATCCAAAGTTATATTAGGAACAATAGTCAATAATACAATAGTACTAATCACCTGGCAGAGGGGAATCTAAAGAGAACAAGTCTAAGGATTTCCACTGCTTGGTGTGGTACATTAGCAGGCAGCAAAGGCATGAGAACAACTGTACAAGTGACTGGAGCTAACCTTGATTTTGGATAATGCTCAAACAGGGAGTGTGGGAGGTTCCAGATCCCACATTCAAAACCACACCAATCAAGGCTTGAGAGATAGACATGGCAGCCTTGCCAATCAAACCAACTCTTAGCCTGGCAGTGGAGGGATATGCAAACAGATTGCATAAACTAAAACACATAAACCCAGTCATAGAGCACCTACCAACAGAATCCCAACAAGACAAAGATGCAGCGAGCCCACCACCACAACCAACTAGGAGATGAGTGAGAAACAAGGAAAAGAAGCATACTAAGCTGACTCAACTCAAACAAATAACAAGAATAACATACAAATCTACAGAAAGGGAAAACATCAACCCACTTGTATTGCCTTCATGATGAAAAAGAGCAAGGGAGCAAGGCTCATGAATCACAATTATTGGGGCACCCAAAAAAGGTAAGAAGGCTGAAAAAGCAAGGAAACACAACAAAAGGCTTGAAGTCATTGAAATGGATGAGTCATGTGTGGCTATATATTCAGACAGCTTGATGTGTGAGAAAGATAAAGGGAATGATGAGATCACAGGTTGGGGGATAGTTAGTTATTACATGGACCAGGAGATCTTCTCAGAGAGAGGAGGCCTAGGCAGAAAGGTGGAAGTATACAACACTAAACTGACAGGATTAGCTAAGGCAGCAAGAACAGCCATCAGATATGCAGAAAAACACAGTCACCTCAGCATACAAACCCAAACCTCAACCAGGCCAGCTCCAAATGATACAAATTACACAAATGGTTGACAGTTTCCTGACAGGAGATCCAGAGCACACAATCAGTATAAAATGGTGCCCAGGACATGAGAAGGTTACTGGTAACAAACAGGTGGATGCAGAAGCCAAAATGGAGGCCAAACTATGGACACAGGACTACACCAGAATGATAAACACCAAAAGAGAATCAAAGGAGAAAACAGTCAGAAGGTGGAGAAAAGATTGGCAGAAAACACATCTATCAGAGGATTCACAATTGCAAATCAACTACAGCCACAACAAAAACTAAGGGAACACATTGCTCACATGCCAAGAGAGGTCTTTAGTAGACTCACACAGTGCCAAACAAAACATGCATTTATAGATGAGTGCTATCATAACTCACTGCCTACCTCCAATATCCAGCTCCAGGCCCAGGACTCCCACATCCCCAAACCAGCCCCATGATACCCTGGACCCAGACTGCTACATGACTCACCTCCCTTAGCAACTACCACCGCCACCCCCAGATCACTGCCCATTGCTGCCACCAGTCACTAGCACCCTCAGCATCTCCTCAGCCATCACCACCCACAATCGACACTAGCCTCTGAATTTTGGGTGAATTAAACATGTCAATGTATGGTGATTGTTTGATCATTAAGCAGAATTACACATCTCTTTGAAAGACTGTTCCTGGTTTTATTTTGTGTAAAATATTTTGACTTCATATGTTGAGTACTTGTTGGATACACTATCAAGCCAGTCTATACTAAGTTTCTAGGTGCCTTGTCCAGCTGGGAGGACTGTAGAGGATGAACTTTTGTCTGGTGTGACAATCCATGATATTACTCTGATTACAATTCAAAGTCCACTGAATGTGTCAAGGACATGTGTGTCACAACAATGCATTCCTCAGCATATTCTGTTTTGTCATATCATGCTTTCTCAGCCCCATTGGCTACAAATATAGTCAACTCACTTCATTTCATGTCCATGTCCACTCAATATTGTCCACCATTTCCTTCATTACCACTTCCAGTTATCCTTGGTAATCTATTATATATATCATTTATAAACATCTTACTTACATTGCTGTTAGGTACGGTCGCATACTTTGTCTTACAGTCACATGATCATATATTTAGCTGACCCAATCCATCCAGATAACACAACCCCATCAGCAAGATATATAACTACGGAAGCCCAATGCAAATATAGTGTGAGAAGAATTATTGTCTTGAGACTAGTTTAAGAGCCCTGATGAATTTGTAGTGTGAATCTTTCAGAAGCGCTTTTGTCAACATGTCTGCCACCATGTCTGTAGTTAAAATCCAGTTTGTTGAGAAAGAACCATTCTGCAGATGTTCTCTGATGAAGTAATAGCAAATATTGATATGTTTTGAATGAGAATTGATAGAGTCAGAGTTGGCTATGTCAAGTGCACTTCTGTTATCACAGAAATGTGAAATGGTTGAGGAACTGGAAGATCCAGAGATGTGAGCAGGTATCTAATCAATATTGCTTCTTGCATCACATAAGCTAGTGCCATGTACTCCGCTTCTGTTGACAATAGAGCTATAGTTTGTTGTCTAACAGAGGACCAAGAAACAAGGCTCGAGTAAATGAAAAACGCATATCCTGTGACACTCTTCCTGGTTGTTTTGTCCAAAGCCCAGTCTGTGTCAACAGCTCCAAAATGAGTAGGAAATACCATACAAGTGGAGGCATCACTTGGCATGTGCTCAAAGTTATATTCCAACATAAAATGTTGTGTGCTAGCAATGTATTGAAGGATGTGTTTTGCAGCTAATAAGTGGACTCTAGTGGGGTTTGAATTATATTGACCAAGGGCCATGGCCATGAAAGCCAAATCTGGTTGAGTGCAAAGACTGAGATATAAGATTGAGCCAACCAGACATTGGAAATGAACTTTGATATCAGAGTCATCAATATCAGATAAAGAATTAATTGAAGCATCTTGTGTGGCATCCCATTGAGGACTGAGTGGTAACGAGAGAAATGATGCATCTAGCAGATGATATGTTGTCAAAAGATCCATGACATAACCTGCCTGAAAAAGCCACAGTTTATGCAAAGGACAATCTCTATAATGCAAATGCCCAAGTATAGTGAAGTTGCACCCAAGTCCTTAACTGGGAATTGTTTGTTCTTTTCTTGGATAACCCAATCATATAGTGGCTTGGAATTGGTCACATTGAGACCATCATTGACGTGAATGCATATCAGGATGAACAGGTCTTGATCATTTTTTGGCATAGGAATAGATGCATGTGGCAAAGAGGAAAAACAACCAAAAAATACAGCATGATCCACTGTGCAGCAAATAAGACCAATTGATTCCAGAACTTCTTGAAGTAGTGTGGACCATTTGCATGATGACTGTTTCAGACTAAAGATGGCCCAAAATAACTTGTTTACTTTATTTGGATCATCACTTGGAAAGCTAGGTATCTGTTTGCAGTATTTTGTGGGTTAAAGGAGCATTTAAGAAGGCTGTTTTTACATCAAATGAGAAAATTTCCAGATCATGCAGTGCTGCATAAGCAAGTACCACCTGTATGCTGGTCATTTTCACAATTGGTGTATAGGTTGATCTGTAGTCTTCAGGCCACTGACTAAAACCTTAAGCTACAAGTCACACCTTTTTATTGCCTCAGATAATCAAGCCCTCAGGGTTGTGCTTGTAAGCATATACCCATTGAACACCTATGGCTTTCCTCCCTTTTGGCAGATTGACCAATGTGAAAACACCCTGTTCCTTCAAGCTTGAGACCTCTCTTTCCATTGCTGCCTTCCAGACATCCACATCTAATCTTCTCATTGCCTCATGATAGTTTTCTGGTGCTTTATCCAGGTTGTACTCCTTTGGTTTGTGGCATGGTAATGAATCAGAACCATATGAAGCAAACGCTTTATATTCCAGAATGCTTGGTTCCTCAATACTTGTGCTATTTTTGTCCATCAAGTCTCCAAATTCTCACTCTTCCAATAACAAATCTAAGTCTTGAACTGCAGCCAAACTTTTCTAAGGTTCACATCATGTCATTCTATTTGCCCAAAGATTTGTCAACCTTTCATTTCTCTGTGTGATTTCCTTCATATAGGCTTGACCCACCTTTGTGCATTTTATTGTCCTTTGTGGTTGCGTTGTTTTTATTGAGTGCATGTTGTTGGGAGCAATTGAATCAGAGGTGAGGAAGTCATTTGATTGACAAATCTGATTTTCCAGCACCATTGGATTTTCTGGAGATTTGGATAGTTTGTTGTGTTTTGTGTCCTTCACTTGTAATTGTTCCTGAGTAGTTTTGTTGGAAACCATGTCTTGAGAGAAGAAATATTGTCCATTCAAGCCCCTAAGCCTGCAACCTAGTCTATTTTCATCATATCCCACAAAAATTGCCTCAAATAGTCTATTGTCTCCCTTTCAATGTGTTTCTTTAGGGTGTAACACAAAACATTGGCAACCCCAGACCCAAAGATGAAGATAAGTCTGGTTTCCAGCCCTTCATGAGTTCAAACAGAGTCATAAGTCCTGGCAAGGTAGTAGTCGGGAGCCTATTCTGGAGGTATTGTGCTGTCAAAATAGCATCACCGAGAAAGGACATAGGAAGACTCGCATCTGTCATGAGAGCTTATGCCATATCCTCCAGTGTGTGAATATACTGTTCTGCTCTACCATTCTGTTAGCAAGCGTAAGCTGCTGTTGACTGAGGGACTATCCCTTTTTCTTCAAAATGCAGCTTCAAGTTGCCTGCAACAAATTCTTTTGCCCCATCACATTGAACCATTTTAACTTTGTTACTAGTTTTCAATTCCCATTCCACCTGCACCTTCTTGAAATGCTTGACTGCACAATCCTTTGAAGATAGTAGCGCCGTACTCCCAAAGTTGGAGAAATCATCAAGAATAGAATGAAAAAATGTAGTACTGCTATTTGAGAATTGCATAGGAAAAGAAGCACATGAATTTATGTGGAGAAGGTCACCAATGTTATTAGCATGTTTGCCAAATGTATCAAAAGGGCAAGCCAGTTGTTTTCCCAAGGTGCATGGGATACAATGATCATCCTCAAAATCTCCTTGGTATTTAACCCCATCTGCAAAGTGTTTCATCAACACACCTTTTGTAGTGTCTTATGCAACATGGCCTAAGCGCCTATGCCAGAGCTCTGGATCAACCAACAGTCTGGAAAAAGATAATGGAGATGAATTCATGGCTGGAAATGCAACTGGCAAAGTCAGAGATACAAAGTGACAGAAGAGGAAAGATAGATGATTGAGAACTTTTGCCTTGATAGAAAGACCTGATAATGAAGCAGCATGAGAAGAAAAGAATAGTGTTGTCAAATCCTTCTCAAAAATCAGTTTCATGTCATTTTCAACCATTGAGCCAACCAACAGTAGGTTGATGGGAACACTCAGCACAGGCAGGCAGTCTTTCAAGGTGAGGATAACATTCTTGCTCCCAATATGAGTACAAAACTTCACATCCCCTTTTGCAAGTGTATTTAGAGTCCCACAATTTGCAGTTCCAACTGGTGGTCCAAAAATACTGATGGTCTTTGATAATATGAGCTGTACATCCTGAGTTGAGAATAGAATTGTATTTTGAAGTGATGCTTGACAAGGCCAAGGGTGTGAAAGAAGCGATAAACACCTGATATACAGTTGATGCACTCTCCTCACTTTTCACAGCATCATAGAGGTGGAAATCAATGTCATTATCTTTCTCCTTCACAATTGTAGGCAAAGTAGTATTATCAACATTGTCAATGCTATGCAGGTTCAATATAGGAATGGTGTCAGTATTGAGCTGATCCTCCATAACCACCACATTTGCCCTATGACAATCATTTCCATCACATGCCTGATCATTTGTGGAATCCCTCTGAGAACCTACAGATACCCCATTGTCCAACCAATTCAAAGGTAGGTTATGGTGTTGGAATTGACTATGCCAAGCCTGTACTTCTGCCTATTCTTTTGTTCCATGTTATATGATTTACTTACTTGTTTATTTGACTATTACTTGCATCACCAGATACCATATGGTCTATTTGACTAAGGCTCCATTTACTAACTACACTTTGTCACATCTTTGTCACGCCCCCTGCCTACCCCTCAGCCATCTTACACACTGTGTCTGACTCTGAGGGGTACATTATATCAACCTATTCACATTCCAATTACTTACTGGTCACTGTAGAATCAATCTCTGTATTATTCTACAGGTATACAGCTGTCTTACACACCATGTCTGACTCTGAGTGAATTAATCTCTGTATTATTCTACATATGGTGTTGAGAATTTGTTGGAGGAGTGGATATAGAATTCAAAGTGGGAGAGGAAGCTTGTTTAGATGATGATGGTTGTTTAGGCATAGTTTGCGTGACTGCTAGATGATGCCAAACATCAATGTCCATCTCAAGAATTGTGTTGGATAGATTAAAGAAATCAAAAACACCATCATAATTGTTGTCCCAGGAGCATTGAACCTCTTCACGTATGACATTGTAAGCTCAATGATCAGGAATACCATCCATAAACTTCTGAATCTTCTCATATTGGGTGAGATCCCAGAGAGTGTTGGATAGTTGGTTTATTGTGATGCGCCAAGCTTGAACATAATTCAGAATGGAGTTGGGGGAGCAGGCCAGATGTAAAACAAAATCTTTGACTTGTTGTGCTGATGCTGCACTCCCAACACTGAAACATTTCCAAAGAAAGTCTAGTAGATCCTGTGCTGTCTGCATAGAGAAATTGTACAAACCACCATGAGCCAGAGGATAATGATATAGGAGCACACATTGTCATGAGCAACAATTGAAGTGGGCCTCCTTGGTGGAAATTAATCACCCAACAAGCCATCACGAGGAGGAGTTGCTGGGAATTACTCTTGTGGTAGACCTGGAATGTTGAAGACTGAAGGGGGATGAGAGAGAGGAAGAATATTTGGAATAATTGATGTCATGAATGGGACTGGAATAGCAATGGGACTTTGAGGTTGTGGGACTGGAGTCAATGATAAAATCCACAGAGGATTTTGACATCTGGAGTCAGAATGACAAGGTGCATACAAAAGGGTAGAGCCAGACGTGGCAGAGACAATTGGTGGAAAGGAAGTATGGCATTGAAAAATGGCACAGGAATCTGAGAAGAATGATGTGAAGGAAGAGAATTAGAAGCAGAAGCAATATAGTAAGGGCCTGGAGTCAGTTGATGGAAAGGAGCTAAAGAGACTTTGTAAAACTGAGGTGAAGGATTGGAAACCAGAGTTTGAGCCAAATCTGGAGGAAAAGTGGATATATGCAGTGGTAATTTCCACTGAAAGCCCAAATGAGGAAGAGAAGGACCTGTAGTTGAAGAGTCCAACGGTGCAGAAGGCATTGTCAAAGGAAAAAGAATAGTACTAGAATGACCAGACATGATGCTGGTGACCAGGAAGATGTAACTGGCTGGGTGAGAACGAAGTGCCAGAAAAACAAAGTCAAGAGAATATATGTGTCCCAGGCTGCTCATAAAGTTGCGACAATCCTTAAAGGACACCCATGACTTGTTGGACTATGACTATAACAGCTGTCAGAGACTAATAACACAATAGAGATCCTCAGAGTTCATCCCAGATGAGACAGAATGACTATTATTCATACCTGATAACACGATAGAGCTATGCAATTATTAACATAATGTGTATCAATAAGACTGTCCACTTACATCTTCAGAGTTTGTCCCAGATGAGAGAGAACGACTGAGGATGAAGTGGTACGGTTGCTAGGGTTGCGTAAAAAACTAGGAGTTTTCTACCGTCACGTTTTTGACCGGTAAAATACTAGTAAAGAACTAGTAAGATACAGGGGGGTCTGATGGGTAAGTTAGAGGAGGTATTTTACCCAGGTCATGTGTTTAGTCACGTGTTTAGATCAGCTTGCAAAAAAAAACTGTCGCAAGTAAGACGCGCTCGCCGCTCGGGCCTTGGCGCCGCTTGCCACTCACCATTCTGCTCACCGCTCAGTGCATGCGGCGCCGCCGCGCGCCGCACTGGAAGGTTATCACGTTTTTGGTTACGTGCAGGATAAATTACAAGTAATATACCCTGTAAGAAACTCCCCCAAAATTTGGACCGGTAAGTTACTGGGTAAAATACCCCCCTGTAGGTTTTTTACGCAACCCTAACGGTCGCGTACTTTGTCTTACGGTCACATGATCATATATGTAGCTGACCCAATCCATCCGGATAACATCAACATCAGGATTCCTTCCAAGGAAGTTCAACAGTATTCTACGACAAATGTAACATTACAAGTATCTAAGTAAGATACTATCCAACTGACTCCTGAAGTCCGGTCAGGAAAAAGTGGACTGGATCCCTTGTAAGCGTCAATTTTTCTTACAATTTTGCGACCATCTATTTGTGATAGTATGTAGATCCATTCTAAATCCTTACGGAAAGTCAGCCCACATCAGTGCCTGAGAAGTTATCCGATACATATATCAAACGAGTACATCCCCATGCCCTACATTGTACTAACTCGAGGCCAAGTGAACCTTCCGTGCACCCTTGCTCAACGCGGCGCGAACGGCGAGATCGGCGTTCGCGGAGTAATCAACATCTCCCTTTCCTCTTCTATCTGATAAACACGTCGATATCCACGTGCGTGTTTCTTGTTCCGAAACTTTTTATAAAGGTCCTCGACGAGCGAAACAATTTGCTTCCCCAACCACTTCCTCGCTCTCCACAGCACAAATGCCTTATCATCAATGCGGTCGGAGCGAATTCGGTGTTCTGTGTCGACAGTGACCATAATGACGGCGATTGCAGCGAAGAATGAGGCCAACGCCGTTGCGGAGGAGATCATAAACATAATGATCATTTGAAGATATGCTGCCTGGTCGACAGGGGCGCCTCCGAGGAGTGCACCAGTCATCATTCCTGGTATGGCTATCATTCCTATGACACTATTGAAGATGTTTGGTCTGGACGGAAAAGTTGATACGAGAAAGTTCAAACCTCATTTGATTGACGACGGGTGTAAGAGCAAGACGAAGCGCTTCGCGAGCAATAGGGTTGCATGCTTCCATTCGAGAGGCACCATAGGCAAGGAGAAATTCAACTTTGTCTCTATTTTCTCTGCAAACGACAAGTCATGATAATGTGTCACATGATATTAAAGAACTCACTGTAGTTCCTTCAGCACATAGTTCACGGCTATGACAATTGCAGAAATTGAGCTTCCACACAGCATGCCGACGACAGGTACTGCAAGAGGTCGGCATGCTATAAACGGATCCCTTGAAGGTCCAGATACTCACTATATTGTATAGGTGACCAAAAGGGTTGATTTGACATTGCAAACCGGGATCCGAGTATTGAAATAGGTATCGTCGAACCAAGCATTCCAACTAACATCAAAGGGAACTGAAGATATCATGTATTCTTACTGTACATAGAACGCAAGGCAAAGCGAATTACCATATGTTGATGTCGTCGTTTCGCCTTGTTGGCGACTGTGGATGTTTTCAATAAACTGGTGTTGACAGTAGGACCCAAGCCTCTCCACTAACCTATCTCAAGTGTTCCCAGAAAATTCAGCAAAACTTCGAAGGGATGAATTGTGGGATCGTTTCAGAAAGCTGAAGGAATGAAACCAAGACCTACATGCGATACCTGCAACCGCCCATGGATTCTTTGCCGAGAACACACCTTGGAGCAGGACGGCCATAATTGCGAGCTGGATCACACATCTTATAGCAGCAGTCAACAGTCCCCGTTCAATACCAAGACCAAAGAAGGCAGAAACCACGACATCGAAGAGAATGAAGGTGAAGGCTATGGCGATATGACCCCATCCTAGGTAAGTTGTGGGCTCGATAACATCAGGCATGGCGTAGGGAATGAAGAACAGGAACAAATCATAACAGGAGAGTACATGGGAACGACGACAGCTTTTTCAACAAGTTTCTGATGTATATCTATTTATAGAAAAAAATAAGGTAAAGCAACGCACGGTTGCCAACCCTTTTGTCTCTTTTTTGTACAAAAAAATTTCAATCGAACATTGCTCCTTAACCATGAATACTTCCTACCCGCAAGATATCGCTGGCCTATATTTACATACTCTGCAAGGTTGATTTCGCTCACTTGGTCACATGGCCTGGATTCGCGGAGAAACCGGCGCGGTTTCGCATTCTACTGAAAAGGCTCTGAAAGTCTACCTTCTTGAGGATCACATTTCCGCATATCAACAGGATCAATGGCCGCTGAACGACCTATTCCCATTTACACGAATCTCGACGATTTATATCAAAACCTGGGGACATCACTCAATCATGCCGTACGGTGGAACCATCTTGCGGAGGAATTTGAGTTGAGATTTGGACGAAAGCCTACATATATCGCTAGAGCTCCAGGACGTGTCAAGTGAGTCTCTATAGTTATATAAACACTCGTTCGTCTCATCTCAACCCATATTTTTCTTAAGCTTGATAGGTTTCTATTACATTTCGTCATCACCACGATTATCGTCTGATATTGCTCTTGCTTCAAGGTGAACACATCGATTATGCACTCTTTGGAGTGCTTCCGGCCGCGATTGAGCGTGATATATTGATCGCATGTGCACCACGACTTGTTGCAGCATCTTCTGTCCCAAAGACAGAACAAGTACCAGGAAGTGTGACCACTGAAAATCTTCAGACCAAATACACTCGGCAAAGCTTCCATCCTGTCCGAAGGCCGTCGGTTTCCCAAGAAATTGGCGAAGATCAAGTGCACGTAGAAGGTTGGGAGTTGGACATAAATACCAAGGAACTCAGATGGGAGAGCTACGTTAAGGCGGGCTATTACGTGTGTTTCTATCAATGTCTTTTCACTTCAGAAACTAAGTCACTTTACCCATCAGGGGGTATTGAATAAATATTTTCCGTTATCAGACCCTTCAGAATCCCCGGTCCCAGTAGATCTACTCTTTACAGGAACAGTTCCGGCAGGTTCTGGTCTGTCGTCCAGTGCGGCCATGGTTGTTGCAAGTACCCTTGCTTTCCTAGCAGTCAATGGAAAGGTATCTCAGCTTTCGTACTCTTCGTCAAATGTCTCAGGAACTTGTTTTCACAGCTCGATGATCAATCCGTTTCCATCCACTTGACTAAAGGCGACCTTGTCAGAATAGCCGTCGAGAACGAGAAACGCGTTGGTACGCTACTTGATTCTATCCAATCATGAGTAAACGGCGCATTTTACCGACCAACGTTCGATCACAGGTGTCAACAGTGGAGGGTGAGGCTCATGTTTGGACTGCTGATATATCACTTGAACTTGGACACAGAATGGATCAAGCCGCATCTGTGATTTCCGACGCCTCCTCCGCACTATACATTTCTTTCTTCCCAATGCTCAAAGCTACAGCAGTCCCGCTTCCCTCCGGTTCCGTTTTCGTGTGTGCAAACTCCCTCGTTGTATCAGATAAAGCAGTAACTGCCAAGCGGAACTACAATTTGCGCGTTGTTGAAACTCTCGTGGGTGCTCGGATTCTTGCGCGAGCTCTTGGCATATCGGTTAATGAGAAGGAGCGCGTCACTCTCAGAGAAGTCGTCGGACGATTTTTGGGAGAGCGGGAGGGACAGGAGCTTAGTATTGATGCATTGCAAGCGGGGTTGGAACGCGTAGAGAAAGAGGTCGAGGTCTTGAGACCCGAAGTTGTCTCAGATGATGGTGAACTTGGCGTTACGATGAAAGAGATGATTGTGATGTCAGGGTTGTCCGAGCAAGGTTTCCATGACGTTTATCTGTCGTGGGTTGAAGGTAAGTTTATCGGTATTGCGCTTCATTCAGTTTTCATCTCAAAGAAATCTCTGATAGTTGAAGCGACACTTTTCCAATTGTATAAGCGCGTCAAACACGTCCTTGCTGAGGCCCTCCGTGTCCTGCAGTTCCGACAGACGTGTTTCGAAGCTAGTGGTACTGCAGCGCTCGAGAGGCTGGGTCACCTGATGAATGAATCGCAGACGAGCTGCGCAGAACTCTTCCAGTGCTCGTGTCCCGAGTTAAACGAGCTCACTCGGCTTGCAAGGGAGGCGGGTGCGTATGGAAGCAGGCTCACCGGTATTTGTTTCTTTTTCACTTTTTCGTCTAGTTTCCTGATGGTCTTACTTAGGTGCAGGATGGGGCGGATGTACAGTGTCACTTGTCGCAGAGGACAAGGTCGCGTCATTCATTGAACAGATCAGGAATACGTACGCGCCATACAAGGGGCTGGAGGGCGAAGCGTTGAATGAAGTGATTTTCGCAACGCGACCAAGCAGTGGTGCCTGTGGCGTGTTGAATTTACCATACACTTCGGATTGGGTTGAACTGACGACTTTGCAGTCTACAAGTTTATATAGAGACTGTAGACGCGTTAACAATTGTAAAATAATCATCAGGGTATCTTGAGCATCCAACAAGGTGATGGTGTATTTTTGTATCAGCAATGTCTAAATTAGAGAGTTGCGCTTCGACTCTTCACTCCTGGTAAATGACGGGCTGGCAAGGGAGTATACACTGTTGTTTCGAGTCCAGGGGGTGAACAACTTCGTCCTCCGCCGTTACAGTACAGTATATAGCGTCGCGAGCGGAATTGAATTATTGTTAGCGAGGATTTATTCTCCGGATTTGGTGTTATTATCATCGGTTATTTACAGACTGTATACTTCAAGCTGAGGGACTTGACGTGGCTGATAGGCCCTCGAAAGCTCGTGTGGCAATGGAACCCCCGACAGGAGATGAGACACTGATATCAGAGCTCACCATGATGATGGAACTGTTTCTGTAAACAGACGCCCGGATACCTTTTCACGACACTCCTTGATCGTCTGATATCGCCGAGATGGGTCATACGAAAAGAAGGATGTTGACCTAATCAGTTTTCTGATTTTCTGTTGACACACTGTGGTTTTGGTGGACTCGTTTGACGTATATGTCATTGACTGATATCTTGCCGGGGTTGACGGTCTCCAGTCTTTTGCGCGGAGATAGCGAATTTCGGTCTCACCACATACCAGGTCCTGCTTTCGCGCTGCACTGTTTAGTCTTTATGGTATACATATATTTGTCGCCTCGCTCAACCTCAGTCGAGAAAAACATGACAACCAATGATCAGAAAACAACGCGAGAACCCAACGTACCATATCCTGCGTTTGTTATTGATGACGAAGGGAAACGCAGGCATGGTTGTATATCGCCGAACAGAGATGCCTTTTTGTTTGGGATAATAATCACAGAGAAGTGAATTTGAAGGATAAATTATCGTTTTTTATACATGTAATGAAGAATATATAACATGAACGATCAAATCGATCGTAAGGTTGACCATCGTCTAACAAATAAGTATGCAAGACTCGCCATCATGCTCTACTTGTAGGAAGCTTCGAGCCGATGACATGTCATGAGAGGACAAGATATCGTTCTACGTCCGAAGGCGTAACTGTATCTGAAGGACTGCGGAACACATTCCTCCTTGTTCAAGCGAAGCTATCCTAGGGATTGATACATGGGCCCAGGTACCAGTAAGCGCTGACCCTAAGTTCTCGGGGTTTGTAACCAAACGAACGGTAGCCATCGAAACAGCGAGAAAACCTGACTCTATCTACTTGGCATTAAACGACCTGGAAGAAATGTGGCTCGACACCGCTTACAATATAAAGCGGCAAGAGTAGGCAATCAAGATGATCAGGCTACTGCGGGCCGGGGAAAGACAAGCATTCAGATATCATGATACGTGTCACTGCATGTCAATCAGACTTGGTCGATGCGGCGAAAGCCTGTGCATGATCGGAGAAGGAAAAACACAGGAACTGATGAAAGGAATCAAAATTGGTTCGAAGACAGGAGTTTTCAGGCCAGACTTCGAGGCATGTATACATAGAGCCACCCACCGCCGGAATATTCGTGGTGATCGGTACATTACCACACGTGATTGATTAAGCTTTACTCCTTGCCGACTTGATTTATCTTCTACTCTCACACTGTCTCACTTTGCGATCATCGAATCGTAGACTGCCCGTTGCATCTGCAATGGCGAGATACCCTTCATTGCTTTCGACAGCACCGACAGCTATTGTTCCGACTAGCGTCGACATTCCGCATGTGTGAGTATCATTTAATTGCATGTTAATTGCATGTTCTCAGGCTGACATTCTGGAGGGAATAGTCAACTGCGGGATCTCATAATATGTCCTCGAGAGAGGGGTAAAGTCAACTACGTGCAACGCGATTCCATCGTCGAACACAATCTCAACATGCCTCAGTCGGTGAGTTCGAATTTTGTCGATGATGGTTTCATTAGTCACGTCCACCTCAGGCGCCTCGGCTTCTTGTCAAGCTTCCCTTCCAACCGAATACTCTAAGCTCTCTTCCCATTGAAGGAACAGATGATTCGCTTCTCGCAGCCGGTGGACAGCAGGCTGAGATCCATTTGTCTTACCACCGACCAAACGCTTCTGTCTGGAACAAGGAAATATCGATATTCGGAGCAGAAATGAATAACTCCGTTCTTCTCACTTCAATGAGCCTCACGAAGTCCAATGAAAGCAGCGTAGAACCTCGACTTTGTATCAGTAATAACGATCGTACCGTTAAGCTCTACAGCGTGCCTTTAAGGAGTTTTCCCAAAACAATTATCGACGAAGTTGGATGCATGCATCTCGGGGTTCCAATAAATCATTGTGCGTCAATTTAATCGTGATCTCGTATCCGTTTTCATGGACATCATGTTCAGCTTCGATTTCTCCCGATGGACGGACGATTATATCTGTTGGAGACTCGGCCAAAGTGTACCTCCATCGAATGACGGGCGGTGCTCACATCACCTTCTCACCCATATCCACTTTGAAACTTCCGTCTCCTACTAACATACATCTGCTTGACACAACAGTATCATTAACTGCATCTTTTTCGACTGCATTCTCTTCGGATGGATTAAAGTTTGCTGTAGCATCACAGGAAGGCCTTCTCGCTGTCTGGGATGTCAGAAGTTCCAAACCTCTCAAGATTTTCCAGACAGACAAGTCAGATATGCTTTCGGTTAACGGTGATGCCTCTAATTGGTCAGGGGTTGGTTATGAATGGCCAACATTATTCAAAGCACCTGGTTGGAGTGTAAGGAACGTGAAGTTTGGAGGATCAGGGGATAAAGAACTTTTGACTTTCACTGAGGTGGGATTATTTTCATGATGACATTCTTCCGTCTTCTGAGCATCCACAGCACACTTCTCTACTCCACGTTGTAGATGCGAGGACTTTTGAAACAGAGGATATCATTCAAGTGCCCGCCTTTCGAGAGCTTTCATCACCAAATCCCGTGCCAGCCCCTGCTGCACGAACTCAGTCTCATCTCTCACCTCCTCTTTCATACAGAGGACATCGGCCCTCTATTGTTCATAATCCCCGCGCTCGTTCTCGACTCAACTCCACAACACCTTTCTTACATTCACCTTCCGACAGTCGCTCGCGGGTTCATGTCCTCCGTGCTCTTGGCGACACATCATTACCCTATTCTGCGCCGAGTATCATCTCTGACTCAACCTGGCGGCCACTTCGCATGAGCGATTCGACTGCCACGGTCGGTCATCAACAAGGCGACATCGAGTATAACGAAATCTTCGCCATCTCCCCTTCAAGAGTTCGTCCCATCATTGATAATGATATACAGGCTTTCCTTGGCACGCGTGGCAACAGGGTGCGTCAGCAATCCGATCCCTCACACGAAGAAGAGGACGATCCCAACACCGGCTCAACCCATGGAGATTACGAATACACCCCGCGTCCGACGTATATCACTGTAAACGGCCGACGAGGGCATGAAGAAGATATCGGAGTGGACGAGTTGGAGTCGGACTGCGTATCTTCCCGCGTCCCCTCGCGATCGTCTTCTCCCAGCCCGTCGACCCATATACCGAGTCCGACAAGGTTAGCTTCCCCGGCGCCCCACGCGAATCTGCGAGATCGCACGAGGCCGGTGCAGCAAGTGTATCCAGAGGATTTGGACATCGCGGGTATGTGCTTCGATCCGAGTGGGAGGCATGTTTATGTTGCTTCGACCGAGAGTGTCGTTGAGTGGAGTGTGCGTGGCGCAGAGAAGAGGTGGTGGGCTGGAAGTCAGTGGAGATGATGGTGTTTGTGCTCGATCTCTTGCCCCTCCACTTCTCGTTTGGACTTGTAAAGTCTGTCGACTGCCGCATCTGTTTCCACGACTTTCAAATCGCGGGGTATGACTCTCTTGAGGTGATTATGCTTCCGCTGAGTGCTTTTTGACGTGCTCCTCTCATTTTCCATAGCAATGTATAACTACCATCACGCTCATGGTTCATCTTTTCATGACACACAGACACTTGCCTTTATCTTGCTCGTTTCATCGTTATCTATTTCTATTCACGACACCTGTATTAGTATAATAACAGCATAGCCAGTCGCAGTTCTTTGTATTTTAGGTGCAGCTGTTCCACTCATTTCATCTTTGTGGACTAAGTACTGGAAGGTGGTTTCTTTCACAATATCCAAGTTAGTCAGTTTCTTGTCCATGCGTTTACAAGCCACGAAGGGCTAGCACGTTTGCGAGGGTTGATAACCACACTCTCTCAGACAATTGCGCCACATTGGGGTCAGTAGACAGCTGAGTCACGCAAGGTCGTATCAACGCGGCAGAAGGGATCATGAGCCCCGTTTGCGGGATTCTTATAGAAGCCCACAAATTGGGAACCCTTGGACATGAAGAAGTTTTGGTGACGGGGATAGTGCTCAATTCGGCAAGGGATATAAATGATGCGGGGAACAATGGATCAGAAGGAAAGGGGAGGAAATTAAGTACCGTTGTCGCTTAACTTGACTTCGACCGAAGTGATCTAAAGTCGGGTGACAGAATGTATGTTTTATTGATGAGTGTCTCCATGCTGCGGAAAGAAGACTTCTGTATGTGATTAATGAGGGAGGATTTGGTTGTAGCTCGTCTTCTGGTTTAGATGCCTGAAGATTGTGAGGCAATTTGCGAAAAACGCCGACTCGGAAGTCGGAAGATGTTAATT
>JABCKQ010026218.1:15441-26942 GCA_018857305.1 Termitomyces sp. T159_Od127 | reverse complement strand
ACCTGAGCCACATCAGTTGCCAGGGAATCTGCTTCGTTTGTAGGATAGTCTTTCTGCAATAAGAACATTTTCATTCTGTCCTTGAATATCTTGAATCCAATCTGCTCATTGGCAGGAGGATAGAAGTCGAACGAGTAAGTTATCTTTGCATGGTCAAAATCACTCATCCGTCCGAATATGCGACGACTCGTGTTGTCTTCCGGCATAATAAGAAGATTACCAGTACTGATATCTCGGTGAATAATACCCTGCTCGGTACATATTTTGAGGTCTGGTTGGCAGATAACTCCACTGGAAAACATTCCAGTGATAGATGTACTAACCTCGTAGACAGGCGCATAGACATTGGAGCAATTCAAGAAGGTCTGAAAAGAGTCGAATCATAAATCCACGGGGGATAAGTATGTCGGTGTGAATACGGTCGATTGGAGTCCGTGCAGCCAACTCGTCATCGGAAAAACCAAGAGCATGCCCCATATCTTGCGCCACATAGTATAATCTGAGCTCTGCGTCACCATCTCTTTCATCTCGTCTCCTGTATCTGACCTTCTGTGTGAAATTCGGTAAGGAAGATGCTTCAAGTACAGATATGGTGTTGAATGTGCTGTCGACTACGAGTTCACCATCGTCATTATGAACTTTGATATCACCATGGCTATGGATCCTTTTCGGAGTACCAGGAGGGTCCTTTGCTTGCAGGAATTCGTAGTAGCGACCTTCAGTAGGATATTGAGGACAGTCGGTTCCACTTGACTCGACGGCTGGGCGCCAGTATCGTTTCAGAACAAGTATCTATGTAAATTAATAATTTCACATGATCGTAGTACTTAGGAGCCACCTCTGATGGTTCGAATCGCTCACTGTACCGGACAACTTCGAAGACTAGAGTGGCGCGCGAGCAGATGTCCCCGGATCGAGCAGCCGACAGAATGGAAACAGAGACAAACTTTTCAACCCCTTCATTCTGAGTAACCTCGATTGTCCAATGACTGTGATAGCGGCTGTTTTCGACTGCAAAGTCCGCATTAACATCGTAAGAGGATATTTCCTCAAGTGTGCTCAAAGGGTATAATTTCATAGAGGTGTCCCACCCCAGCTGCTCGGGTGTCATTTGCGAGAGGGCACCGATTATTTCAATGAAGAAAGTTGGCCGCTAAAGGTGATCATGACATGGTTTGTCACTGATAGACATGCATGACGCACTTGATGAATGTTGATGCTAGTCTGGGTGACCTGGATACCCGACCTATCACATATCACTGCCTGAAGCTCGTCACGGCAAAGGACGAAGCCAATCACAAAGCGACGATCAAGCTGCTCCGTGAGCACCTGGCGCTGGTAGGTAAAGAGCTGATAGAGGGTTTGAATGTCACTCCTATTCCCACGTTTAATTACAACTATGCTGTGAATGTGTATCCAGAATATGCGTAGTTTGCGGTCCTGCGTATATGCGAAAACGAAATGTTGTTGGCTGGGAAGATTTGAAACAAGATACGTACCAACTCTTTGTCGGCCATTTCATCCCTTTTCTCCTCTAGTTCTTCAAGTTCCTTATCAAAATCCTTCGCCGCCTCGGTCTCGGTTGCTAACACAAAGTCAGGACGTGATCGCGCCTGAGCGTGGTAATTTGATCCTGGTGAGTGTGAATGGCGGTCAAACCATCGCGCAGATACCCGATCTTTGTGATCATCGTCGTCTCGAACCAATCCGGCAATTTCGTTGCAAAGCTCCACCAAAGGTCCGTGAAGTTTGTCCTCCACAAGATCGCCCATGGGAAGGTTAGCCCAACGACCACTGACTTTGGCATAGAGCCTTTTCTGCTCTAATGTTTTGATTCAACGAAAAAGGCGGCACAATTTGATTTGGGAGAGGTACAGTTCCTACTTTCAGGTTTGTATGTTGTTGCTTCGCAGCTGTCTAAACTTGCCTATCTATATAGAACGCGGTCAAGGATAAAGGTCTTGACATTGTTGCTTCAGCAGGCTTGAGACGAGAATCCCTTGACAAAACCTTCGCCTCCGCCCTCGTCATAAGGCTCGACATCAGCTATTACATCAGTGATTCTGCAGCTCGTCACTATCCAAGATTAATTGTGTCCAATCCGTGAATTTCTTGCTATTGTGGGGAGTCACGCGCACGTTTCACTTCAATTCCAGGTCTTTCTTCAAAATTTCAAACTTGCACTTGGAAGTTCACTCATAAAAATATCAATTTTCACTCAGAGTGGCTCTTTCTTGACTAAGATAGGCGTGCTGACGGTGTATACTTTTCAAAAAACGCCATGGAGAACATGCTCGGAATTCTGAGATATTACATTCACTATCAAATGTTGTGGAAACTATGCCAGGATTACCCCTCGCAGCATCTGGTCCTTTGTATTTATATTTGGCTGCGCAAAGTCAACCACGTACTTACAACGAAGGCGAGAATTCTTCATCCATTCAGTGTCTTGAGCATCTGATACACAGTTGCCTGGCCCAACTGCGGAGACTCCATCGTCATTTGCCCTTTCTTCTCAAAGCCCAGCCTATCATAAATCAAAAGCTACGAACATGTTGTGAGTCCCATAAAGCTGTTAATGATTTGTGTTGGCACAAACATCGACTTGTGTTGTCGTCTCCAGAACGATAGATACGCTGTCTGCTTTTGCCTTGCCAAAGGACAAAGTTGTAAGAGGCTACTTTATACACCACCTTTTGCTTACCATTTTTTCGGCTACTTTCATCATAGCCTTTCCCACTCCTTTGCGGTGATGTTCAGGAACAACACCGAATAAGAGAAGATACCACTGAGCTTCTCTGAATCCTGGACCTAGTGAGTCACTGGCTAAACGTTCCGATCTGGGCAAGAACTACGGAAAGAATCAGCGTTGACGTTTGTATGGCAAAGAGCAGGGAAAGTACATGTTCGAACCACCATCTCTTTAATCCAGGAGGACATTTGGAGAAGAAAATCTTGGAGCCGACCTCGCGTCGCTCTTCTCTGATTGAGCAACAAAATGTGGTATCAATAACGGCAATCAATACTGGGAACGTACGTCAGCATGGGAGATTGTCCCGGGCCATACCACACGGCGACACCAATGATGTCGTTGACCTCTGGACCAAGCACAGCAACGTGGACCTCGCCACCTAGTAAGGCGTCGCGCACCCAGAACTCAAAGTTCGGGCGAATTAGTGACCTTTCACCTCCCATCAATAGATTGATGAAAGGATCATCTTTCTAGTGTATGAGCCGAAGATTATGCAAGGACTTAGATAAGGGCTCAACCTTCACCAAAGGCAGCTAGGAGCACATCCACGGCTTGGTTGACCTCTGCGTCTAAGGACCCGTGAACGCCGAAATATAATGGAGCAGAGTGAGAATCCTACCATCTTGATATAGAGTCGGTGTACACTTGATTACATAAGTATATTACCTGACGTGTAGCTAAGTTAGGAATAAGTTTCTTTTTCACTTTCAGACTCTCACCTTTTTCGGCAGCCCCGCGTGCCGGACATCTCACTCTAGGTGATGGGTATGACGGAAGTTCATGTCTGAGAGTCCATTCCTGTACTGCTCTTCTGTCAGTGCTCTCTGACTCCTTTCCTCTCGTCACAGCCTCAGCACCGCCCCTTTCTGCCATGCTCTCTCATCCTACTACTAGAAGGTTTTAGAACTTGCTCTTTACTCTCGATCGTGACAAGCCGAAAAATCCTCTCGCAAGCTCATGGTCCGCCGCTAGCCATGTATGGTTATCCCACCCACCTCTACTTACTGAGTCCTTGACCCATTGAAAACAATCTATGTATACACGTGGTCTGACACGGCGGTTCAATTGCGTTTTCATTTTCCCTCTCATTCTGAGTAACAGCCAACCGAGGTTGTCAGCTATGCATATGGGTGGCGGTCTCCTTCGGCATAATCCAGTGCATCTGTCTACCTGCCCCATTGAGACTTGGAATCTCGTTACGATGTTCACTGGTTCAAGCCGTGTAATCACACGCACGTTTCATTTCAACTCTGGGTCATTTTTCAAAACTTGCGCTCCCAAGTCTAGTCATTATAGATATTGGGTTCGGTGGAATGTGGCTTTTTCTTTCGAACTCCTCAAGTCTTTCCGCACTGCGCGCTAACAATGCATGCTTTCTCAACGAGAACTTCGGAGAACACGCTCTGAGTCTTGTCATTCTGAGATACTAACGAGTGCCGTTGAAACTAGATCATGATCACCCGTTGTCGCATCTGGTCCTTCAAATGTATCCGTATTTGGCTGCGCAAACAATAGGCACGCACCTATGATGAGGCAAGGATTCTTATACGGCCAGCTTCTTGACCATTTGATACACCGATATCTGGCCGTACTGCGGAGACTCCACTTCCATTTGCCCTTTCTTCTCAAAGCCCATTCTTTCATAGACAAGGCGCTATAGACATATTGTGAGCACTACAAGGCTATGAATTCTCTTTGTTGGCACGTACGTTGACTTCTCTCTGTGCCTCTAGGACGATAGATACGTTATCTGCTTTTGCCTTGCCAAGGATAGCTTGATCGTAAAAGGAATAGTATATACAATATCTAGTGGCTTACCCTTTCTTCAACTACTTTCACCATGGCCGCTGCAACTCCTTTGCGGTGGTGCTCAGGAGCAACACCTAGCAAGATGAGATACCACTGAGCTTCTTTGAATCCTGGACCCAGCGACTGGTTGGATAAACGTTCCATTCGGGGCAAAAACTTCAGGTCAAATGAGTATTGACCCTCGCATAGCAAAAGAGTAGAGCAGAGACATATTCTATCCACCATCTCTTTAATTCTTCTGGACATTTAGAGAAAAAAATTCTGGAACCCATTTCGCGATGCTCTTCTCTACAAGAGAACACTGGTGCATTAATCAAGACAAGAAGTACTCCCAAACGTACGTCGATCCGGGAGAATGTCCTGGGCCGTACCAGATGGCGACACCGATGATGTCTTTTACCTCTGGACCGAGCGTAGCAACATGAACTTCGCCATCCAGTAAACCGGTGCGCACACCGGCTTCAAACTTGGGACGGGCTAACGACCAATCCCCTCCCACTGTTAAAGCGCTGAAAGGATCCCCTTTTTAGTGCTTGAGCAATACAATACAGACAGACTCAGGTAAAAGCTCGACCTTCGCCAAAGGCGGCTAGGAGCACGTCCACAGCTTGTTTGACCTCTGCGTCTGAGGACCCGTGCGTGAACGCTGGAAATAGTACGATCTCGAAGAGCAACTTGAAAACCTACCGGACGCATTCAACAGCTGTCGAATAGTAACAGGTAGAGTGCTGGGCATGGCAAGTTACTAATCTACTCGTTTTTACCCATGTTTTTCTCCATGATATATGCTTACATGCCGAATCGTCCCCGAGTATGCCGCTGAGGCCGACGTTTATGTAAAGGACATGTGACGGGTCGGCTCGGACCGACTTTCCTTTCGTTCGCAAGTTTACTCCTGTGCCCTTTGTTCAACGTTTCTCTCAGGTCTAATACAGCGCATCTCTCTACCTTGCTCTAGGAGTCTCATCACAATGTCCGCTTACCTGCTGGTCCGACGGAATACCGCTTTTTCTCCACACACTCTTTTTATTTGGTGTACTACGATACATGCTCTCTCTTAGAGACAATGCTCGTTATTCTGTCATTCTGGAATACTATCGACGGTTGTTGAAAATGTGTCAGAACACCTTTAGCTGCGCAAAAAAACAACCACGCACCTACGATCGAGGTGAGAATTCTTATACAGCCAGCTTCTTGAGCATTTGATATATGCATATCTCGCCATACTGTGAAGACTCCACCATCATTTGTCCTTTCTTTTCGAAGCCCATCCTTTCGTAGATACGCAGCTATGAACATTTTTCTTGAGACCACAAAACTGCAAATCATTTTTGTTGGCACGCACATCGACTTCTCTTGGCGTTTCTAGGACGATAGACACCCTGTCTGCTTTCGCCTTGCCAAAGGACCAAATTGTAAAGGGATAGCATATACAATGTCCAGTGCTTACCTTTTCTTCGACTACTTTCATCATGGCCGCTGCAACTCCTTTGCGCTGATGCTCAGGAACAACACCTAATAAGCGGAGATGCCACTGCGACTCCTTGAATCCTGGACCTAACGACTCATTGGCTAAATGTTCCTTTCTGGGCAAATACTTCAGGTTAAATCAGTATCAACCCTCGCATGGCAAAAGAGCAGAGTAGAGACATATTCCCTCCACCATCTCTTCAACTCTTCAGGACACTTGGAGTAGAAAATTTTCGACCTTATTTCGTGGTGTTTCTCTCTACAAAAGGGAGCATCGGGGTATTGATAAAGGCAATCAATACTTCAAACGTACGTCGATCCAGGAGAGTGTCCCGGGCCATAACACACGGCGACACCAATGATGTCGTCTACCCCTGGCCCAAGCGTAGCAATGTGAACCTCGCCATCCAATAACCCAGCGTACACAGTGCATTCAAACTTGGGGCGGGCTAACGACCAATCACCTCCCACTGTCAAAGCGCTGAAAGGATGGTCTTTCTAGTGTTTAAGCCATAGTATTTAGAAGGGCTCAGATAAGGGCTCAACCTTGACCGAAGGCGGCTAGGAGCACATCCACAACTCGTTTGACCTCTGCGTCTGAGACCCATGCGTGAACGCCGGAAATGGTACGATGGAAAAAATTGAGAATCTACCAGAGGCATTCACCAGCTGCCGAATAGTAACAGGTAGAGTGTTGGACATGGCAAGTTACTAATCTTACCCATGTTCTTCCCCATGATGATACTCGGTAACTCACTCATGATTACATAAGCATGTCGATTCTGATGACCCGGCACGGAAAGTCGTCACTTTGTCATTCTGTCGGCTATGCATGTGGTGACTTTTCCCCTCCGACCTTATCCAACTCGTCTCTCTACCTCTCTCCCTTGTGATTAACAGTCTCAATCCCATGTCTGTCCACCTGCTGGTCCTTATTCATGGCATGTGGGGAAATCCTGGCCATCTTTCAGAACTTAAGCGCATCATCACAGAAACATACGCCTCGAGCTCGGACAATACTCAAATCGAGGTTTTGGTCGCTGAAACCAACAGTGAGAACTCGACTTATGATGGTATCGACTGGTGTGGTGAGCGAGTAGCCCAAGAGGTGGGTGCTGCGGTTACCTATAAACGCGCGATCCTCATGATGCATGTGTATTGCAGGTAGCGGACAAGGTCGCTGAGCTCGAGGAAGATGGGAAAACCGTCGAAAGATTCTCTGTGACAGGTTATAGCCTGGGTGGTCTCATCGCCCGTTATCTTATCGGGATTTTGTACCAACGAGGCTTCTTTACGAACGTCGCTCCAACCAACTTCAGTACTATAGCCACACCACACATCGGTCTCCCGCGATATCCATCCTTTTTCTCTGCAGTCACCTCGTCTCTAGGCCCAAAGCTACTCTCACGAACTGGGGAACAGTTTTATCTTGTCGATCAGTGGTCAGCGAGTGGACGCCCACTGATAGAAGTCATGGCCGATCCTGGTGAGTGTCCATGACCAGCAGTGTTGTCACATGCTCATACATATACCAACAAGATCGTGTATTCTATCGGGCTCTACAATCATTCCAACATATCAGGATATACGCCAATGCGTGAGTGTCGCCTAGTTTTTGTTCAATACCCATTGATGTCAGTATTCCAGCGTTCACGATATGACTGTTCCATATGTAACCTCTGCCATAGAGATAGAAGACCCTTTTGCCTTGCATGAGACGAATGGCATCGAAATGTGAGAATAGAGTCAACCGTCAGTCGCTTTCCTGCTCATAAAATATCTATCGTATAGTAAATTCGACGAAGACTATCCTATTCTAATTAAGAGCTTTGAAGTGCCTCCAACTCCTCCAACTCCCGCACCCAAGCCAATGATGTTGTCTCCTGATTGGTGGCGTACTCTCAAGCCAAAGAGACCATTACTACCTCCTGCGTTGCAATTGCGCTTCCCGTTCAACCTTGTGAGTCACTCAGGTGTAAGTTGTATATGTATCCTAACAGGCAAAATTTCAAGGTACTCTATATCATTTTACCTCTCCTAATCCCAGTCTTTGTCTCGCTGGTTGCTGTCCGATTCACCCTTGCAACGAAGGCTTCCCGTGCCCGTATACGCCTATTGGAAGAGGACAAGACGAATACACAGAAGTTGATCGATATTCTAGCTGAGCTGGAGAACAAAGTCGAGCACGCTGTTGAGGACTTGGTCAAAGACAGCTCTGCTCGGGCGGAGCCTGTTAATTCACCTCCATTGGAAGAGCAAACGATAGCTGCTACTTCTTCCTCCGCTTTGGATTCAAAGGCGGAGAAGGGGAAAGCGAAGCAGGTGGCGGCATTGCCTATTCTTATGCCAGTACAGGTGAAAGCTGCGGGATGGCTCAATCAGCTTCCGCTCAAGAAGCAGCTTGCATTCTTTCCGGATGTGAGGAATGCGCACGCGATTATTGTGTGTCGGGATGTTAAGCGTTTTGAAATGCATCGTCGGGGTGAAGGGATCTTGCGCCATTGGGCCGCTTCGTTCGTTCTTTAAGAGGTTGACCACCTGGATACTTCAAATATTCTAAGACAGTTTCATAATACTTCCTTTCCATGCCTTCAATCTGACCACACATTTTTGCCATATCACATCAGAATTACTATAGCTTTCAATAAAATACATCTATAATACAACAACCTACGCATACTGCATGGCAATCAGCGGATAGCTTTGTGGAAAGAGGCAAGTCAACGTACTCTCGTAAACGTACCCATCGTCGTGAATGTCTCCTTTCGCTTCTTCCGATTTGGATCATCATACAAACTCTTGATCGCGTCGCTCATCCCCGCCTTGCGCTTAGCCTCCTCCATTGCAAGACTACTCACCACTGCTCGACTCGCTGCTGCAACGCTCGGATTCAGACTTGGCTTGGCCTCCTTTTTCTTCTTTGATGGCTCCTCCTCACCATCCACAACTGCCTTGCGCTTCTTTCCTGCCTTTTTCGAAGGCTCGAGGAGGCGCTGGCGCTCCATCGCCTCGCGCATGTTTTCTTCTTCCTCAGAAGACGGGTTGATCTGCAGAGTGTCCGTGGCTGGGTTGTATTTCTTGCCACATTGGGGGCAGAGGCTGAGCTCGTCTGAAGTTTCGGTGACGGTCTTGAGGCCGGCTTGCGAGAAAACGCAGCCACATGTGGAGAGGTAGACGAAAGGCACCAGGCCGTTCATCTCCCTGAGAGTAAGGGGGCAGATGAACTGCGGTCGCTCGGACCCGTCAGGCATTGGAGCACGCGAGGAGTTGGGAGCCAGATTGAGTTTCTTAATATCCTGTCGTTGGATCATTGAGTAAAGAAAAAGACACGGTGCACATAAAATGACCTTGAGAGAACGAATGTGCCCACAAATGGTCTCTCCGTCTCCATAAGCTGTTTTATCCAAGAGGTACTCGATGATGGTGTCCTTGTTGTACAGCTTGCCGAGGGCACACGAGACGACGGGTTCCTCAAGTTTTCGCTAGAAACCAGTGTCAAAGACATATCCCTTCTCGAGCCGACATATTTACTTGCCTTGGAAAGCGCACAAAAGAACCAACGGGCCCGCGTCTGGTTCGCCTTGTCGGCTTGTTCAGCCTACAAGATGGCTGAATGTCGCTCAAATAACATATAACAAAAAACATACCTTGGGCTTGCTCCTCACGAGATCTCTGCGGTCGGGGATGCTTCCTCCATCATTGCCCATGACGAGCAGTGGCAAGCTTACAAAGCCGAGTCCCGACCTGCGTGCGAACGGATCACTGCCTCCACACACAACAACGGTTACGTTTGCAGCGCAATGCTGCAGGATTTGTCGAATATGGATCGAATAACGCAACTTCAGGATGAGATACAGCAGGTCAGTTCGGTTTGTATACGAGGTAACGGGATCTAATTATCGCGAAGCTCCTCCTTATCATGTCCAACACCATTGCCTACCTCACCTCGCGGACCAACTTCCTCCAGGTTACACCTGATATACCCATCACGAAGCAGCGCAACCCAGAAAAGTATGATGTGCCCGAGGTTTTCGAGGGTATGTATACCAGTAAAGGATCTCGGCACAAATTAATACTGCGCAGCGAACAAAAAGGAGCTGGTTGCAGACCTCATGACCAAGGCCAAACAGGTGGAATACCTTATCAAGTCGCTCCCGGAGCCAGAGCCAGAAGAAGCTCAGGCGAAACGCCTGGCTGCGTTGGAAGACGAGATGCAGGTTGCCAATGCTGAATATATTCGTGCCGTAAACAGAACCAGTATGTCTGTCGATGCTTGCCAAGGAAGTTTTTGACCAGGTGTTTTTAGAGGACCTCCATGCTCAGGTTAAAGAGACGCTCCTCATGGTTCTGACTGATACAGATGCAGACCTTATTGCAGAGAGTTGACCAACTTCTCTCGTGTTGCCGTTCGACCTCGCATACTCTTGGTCGATACTGCCACCATGAACATTGTGCCCACACGCTATACTCATGGGCCATCACCCGTCGACGATGTCCGTCAAGTGGCGAGTTGCGTCATTGCTAGCCTCACAACGTCTCGTCATGGTGCCCGTAAAGCAGTTGCGGAACGATTATTAGTCCATGGGGTAAAGATGTCGTTTGACCTTGGGATGTTTGCTACAAGGCAGTGCCACTTCTGTCGCATTATTTCTGGATCACTCTTTCTCATAGGAATTCAAGAAGCATGTACTTATTATCCGTATATGATCGGTGACCACTGGACGTTGGACGGTTACCAATGCTTTGACAATGACTGTAGGAACACGCACGTGAACACCTGTCACAAATTCCTTTCACAATTACTACCCTTTGTCTTCTTTGACTAGTCCAGCCATGTATATATTCAAGCTTTTACTTCTTACCTGTCCTAGTATCACTACCCATTCGGCAGGCCCGTCAACTAATAGTACTTCTGTAACATGCCCAGAATACGCTCAATCACTGCAGCCGTAAATACTTCCATTCGAATAGGTGCCCTCAACGCGAATAGAAAGCCAAGGCATATCGATAGTAAGGTCTACTTTTGCGTGTTCGATATTTCTCTCTACAACGGCTCTTTCAGATGGTCTACTAGCGCTGAGCTGGTTGTATCGGAGAATAGGCAATCGTGAGTTATTATTTCTTTGTCAATGGATAATTATAAAGTTAGCTTTGCAGAAGGGAATGCACGATGGGTTACAGTAGAACATCTTCAGAATATCCGTATGTTCTTTATAGCGACAAAGTATCACCCTTTGTTCACGCTTCCTCACTTTTAGTCAAAAGAGTCTACTACAACGATTCAAAAAGATTCCTTGGACCATATTTTCCACGTAGTTTCAAGAAGGCTATTCCGGAACTAGTTCGTCATAGCTACATAGTACTCTGCATTTTGCTTACAACGCAACCTCCAGGTTGAGCAAGGCTATATTCGATGGAACACGGACAAGACAAAATTTCGCGTTTCAAAACAGATGGCAATTCTGTACGT
>JABCKQ010026218.1:0-14931 GCA_018857305.1 Termitomyces sp. T159_Od127 | reverse complement strand
TCGACAATCGTGTACGTGAACCGCATTCTTCCACGAAGCACATTTAATGACCATCGATCTTCAGTTCCACCCCAAACAGACTTAATCGCGCCTCAGGCCCGAACAGTTTCTATCCAACCCCCCAGTCACTCCCACACGCGCGCGCCGGCGCACGTCCATTGCCATCATCACCGTCACTCGGGCGAGCTTCATTTTCATCTCGCGGTAATCCTATTGTCGATATGGAAGTAGATGAAAGCCCTTCGAGTTCTGCTCCCTTCCCTTCGTCTCATGAATCTGTATGCATATATTCTTGATGGATGACTCGTGCCTGACTATATTTTCGTCCAGACGACTCCACCTGGTTTGAATTATGACGCGGACATTGTTCATCTTGCCAAAGTGGTTAATGCACCAACGTCGACCGTTCAGTCGATCGAAGAAACTTATCATACTCGAATATCTGAGTTAAAGGAGGAAGGCAGGGAGACCAGAGAGAAGGTCAGCATCCCTTCACAAAAAACTACTTTGACTCACATTCTGGAATTCTCAGATATTGGAATTGACATCTGCCCTTGACAAGGAGCGAGAGGAGTGGAATGAGGAGCACTCAAGACTGGTGAAACAGCTGGAGCAACAAAAGACAAGAATTGTCTGCCTAGAGGATGAGCTCACGGTGTGCAAGGTGCTATTGGACCAGTCGCGGGAGAACGAGAGGCTCAGCGCTGCATTGTCGGAGGAAAAGAATCGATTGATTCAGGCGCTGAGTGCAGTGGGAACAGTAAAATACCAGGATGAGGAGAGCCACAAGAACCTATGGGCAAAGATGCTTGAGGAACTACGTGTAAGTCGTGTCACAACATGTTGATAGGCAATGTGGCTCGCTCGTTTGGGAGAAAAAAATTTAGTGTTGAAATCGCTTCGTGTCTTGTACATAGAGACAGGGTAAACCATACCTCCTCCCTTATACGTTAGCAACTCTTCTCTGTTGGAAAGCAGACAGCGACAGAACTTGTGCCGTGACAGCTCGTACTGTGGATATCGAACACAAGCAGCGGAGGGATTGAGCAGCTGCCGAGAGCTTGTTAAACGCCACCATACTCGGTGTGAACTGTCTCTCGACAACCAGTTGCGGAACCATGGTTTGCTTGCGAGGACACGTACAGCTGACGGCTGTTAGACACTCCAAGTTCTCCGATTATAATGTAGTAGAGAAGCATTGCAATAGTATATTATATAGCCTTGATAGAAAGGGAAACGTCAGTCACAATTGACGTTCGTTCAAGACGGTAGTATACTCACTTTTGGCGCCAAACTGACAATCTTACCCCACCCCTTCATCCGTAGGTCTGCGCTCACAATGCCACCTATCCGTGTCCCCAGCATCTCTCTCTTGTTATTCAGCAGTACCGCGGCGTTGTCGTCAAAGCGAATCATCCGCCCGTCGGGTCTTCGCACGGCCTTTTTTGTCCGAACGATGACGGCACGTCGTACGTCGCCTCTGCGGACCTTGACGGCAGTCACGGAGGCTTGGGCAGCAGAAGATACGGGCCTTGCGCGCTTCACGACACAGACAATTTCGTCGCCAACAGACCCCCAACCATTATTCACTTTTTGCTTGAGAATATTGACGCACTCAACTACGAGGGCGCCAGAATTATCTATACACTGCATCCCGGTCAGAAAATAACCGAGAAAGGGTCCAGCACATACGTTGAGGGTGGTTTTGAGCCCAATCATGGCTGTGCGTGGTGGCCGTCGCCGTAAAAAGTGGAGTCTAGTGTTTCCCACGAGTGCCCCTAACAAACCCCGCGTTTCCTTTCTTTCTCCTCTCCCATCTCCTCGTCATCGCGCACCTCTGTAATCATGGTTCTCTCGCGCCGTGGAAGTGGAAGCATCACCCTTGCGTCGGGCCAGACGTTGGCCCTGCACACCAGGACCCAGGATGAGGAGGATCTGCCCCATGCGACCAAAAAGTAGGCCTCATCAACGTGGGATCTACATTCTGCAGCATTTCTAATGGTTCCGATCGTATCCAGGACGATGGCAGATCACCTTAGAAAATATGAGAGCATGTATGTCGCGCAGTTCATCGAGGATTTTGCGTACTGATGCCTCGGGGTACACTCAGCTTTACACTTACCCCTCAACGAATGCGTATGATTGTCGAGGCATTTAAGGAAACTTTGGAACTTGGCCTTGAAAAACCAAAACAAGTTGTGGTATGTATTCGAGTCTTCGTCTTTCTAAATACAAATTATTGTGGACCATCATTTAATGTGGCTGATGTCATGTATGTCGCCCTCCAAAGCCCCTTTTGATGCCACACTGGGACCTACTTTCACGGGCGATTATCATTTCAGGGAGACATCGCATGCCTTTGATTGTCTATTCTATCTCTCGCTCATGACTATTGAATTACATTCGCGCTGACAATGCGGTGCGCCAGCCCATGATCCCCACTTACGTGTTTGGATTCCCCACTGGCGACGAGATAGGTGACTACCTCGCTGTGGACCTTGGTACGTCCTTCACGGCACGTCTATCAACAACTACCGTCCATACATCATCTCATATGGCGTCATACAACTCAATTGACCCTTGAAATTGTAGGTGGCACGAATCTCCGTGTGTGCCTCGTCTCCGTGCAAGGCGAGGGCAAATTCGAGATCACGCAGACTAAGTACCGCCTCACTGAGGAGCAGAAGCATGAGGATGGCCAGCAACTCTTCGATTTTTGTGCTGAGTGCCTGAAGACATTTGTTGATACAAACCTTGCTGAGGAAGAAGGAGGATTAAACCTTCAACCGGGAGAAACGCTCCCACTTGGGTTCACGGTGAGCCGTTGTCATATAAGTCTATCTCACGCCAACTGAGACTAATCATGTCGGACAGTTCTCTTATCCTTGCACGTGAGTATGACCTATGACCTGTGCTTCGGCCAAAGCCTCACAAACCTTTGTCAGACAAGAGAAAATCGATCACGGAGTGCTAATCCGTTGGACGAAAGGCTTCGGTGCGCCGAATACCGAGGGCAGAGATGTTGCAGAGATGTTCCGTAAATCCCTTGCGAAATACGTTCGTTAATTTATTTATTTCTGTAAAATTGATGCTCTAACAGGTGTACAATATACAGGAGCTCCCAATAACAATGACGGCATTAATCAACGACACTACAGGGACACTCATCGCTTCGCACTACGTCAATCCCAAGACAAAGATTGCATGCATCTTCGGTACGGGTTGTAATGCGGCATATATGGAGCATGTCAAGGATATTCCTAAGATTAAGGGTTTGGGCATCGACGAAAATGCTGAAATGGCCATCAATTGCGAATGGGTCAATGATACTCTTGCCATTTTATTGTTCTTTTCAACTGATTGGATTTATGATTAGGGTGCATTTGATTCGTTCGAGCATGAGCACCTACCAAGAACTAAATACGACATAATTGTTGACGAATCGTCCAATAAGCCAGGAGAGCAGGCCTTTGAGGTAAGGAAGCTTTACGCATCCCATTTCAGGTAACCAACTTGATTAACAGAAACTAATTTCTGGTCGATACCTCGGTGAAATCATGCGGCTCGTTATTTGCGAGCTCATCGATGAGGGTGTACTGTTCCTTGGCCAAAACACCTACAAACTTGAGAGTCCTTACGTCTTTGAGACTGCTTTCTTGTCTCTTATGGAGAGGTACGTTCACTTCCTCTATTCTCCTCTTCCTTCCGCCATCCATATTCCCGTGTTTCCTGTGCCATTAACGTCGCCTTATAATCTTGTCTGCAGTGATCCCACGGAAGAGCTCCTCATGATTATCGGCATCTTCAGCCACTTCTTTGCTGTTGAAACGACTCTCGCGGAGCGCCAATTCTTCCGCGCTCTTGCGATGCTTATCGGACGCCGCGCAGCACGTTTAAGTGCGTGTGGTATTGCTGCCATTGTCAGCAAGATGGGGTATTTAGACGAGGGATGCTTGGTCGGGGCAGATGGATCGTTGTACAATGTGCGTTTGTATAAAGCGAGACTTATAATTTTTAATTGCTGACGATGAGCATGCTTTTCCAGAAATACCCTGGATTTGCGGATCGAATACACGAGGGTCTTGTCGATATTTTCGGAGAGAAGGGCAGGTGCGTCGTGGTCTGCTTGTTGGTTATGTGGTGGTCACTCAGCATGACCGTCTTTATATCAGGGGTATTATGACATGCCACGCCGAAGATGGAAGTGGAGTTGGAAGCGCGATCATTGCTGGTACGTCCTTCAGTCTTCGGCCTTGGCTGTGTATTACATGAACCATTTTTCTAGCTATGACCAAGGCAAGAAAGGAGAGCGGCCTATATCTCGATGTCTAGGCCCCTTCTTCAGTATTGAATCGAAGGCTCTACTGAAGCCCACGAGGCCAAAGGCCAGGATCCGTTTCTCTCTCACTACTACTAATCGATTTGTTGTATGATCTTACCCCTGTACATATTGTTTGCGACCTTGTCCTCTCTGATCTCGTGCGTTCTGTATTACTGCTCGTCGATTGTTATACACACTGCTTGTTTGCCGATACATAGAAATTTTTCTCAGTGCTTTAATCACACACTTGCTTTAACGTTTCATTGCAGGGGTACATGCGACCTGATAATCCTGTCACTACATTAAGAAGAGTCCTGGACCTTAGAAAGGATTTGACGTCAAGTGGCATTGCGGACGTGTGTAATTTGACACGACTGACATGCCATTATCCTTACAAAACAGGGAGAAAACGAAAATGATAATGATATAAAGGATAATACAAGGCGTTGTCATTATTTCGATTTCTCTACTTGTATTGTAAGCTCTTCAAGCCCATGTATTTTTTCCCGCATTAGGGCATCAACTCGTTCAGTCACTCGATCTAAACTGGTATACGTTGTCCGTTGATTAGAGTGGGGCCCACCGGGGTCCAATGTTGAGGCAGATGGTGCGAGCTGTATATGTATTGACCCGATTATAGTGGATGCATCTTTCGGCCAAAATCGCGGTTCCGAGTAGGATGCGACCCCTTGGATAGACGAAAGCTATAGAAAATGGGGTAGTCATTGAACGAAGTCATGGAACTTAATTACACTAACCTCCGCAAGGGCTTGATGAATCGCGGTGTCTTTATCTGACAGGTCAAGAGCTAGGACCTTCCCTGTGTCCAACACCAGGGGGATCACGCTGGCAGCGATCAGCACTGCTATAAACAACGATGCAATTGGATCAAATCCAGTCCAACCATAGAACTGAATGAGGAGCGTTGATATGATCACACCCACAGAACCAAGTGTGTCCTGAACCGTTTTCAGAACATCAAAAACCTTATCTATTAAGATATAACTTACTGCCATAACATGGAGGAATACCCCTCGCATGTTGTCACTATGGCCTTCATGCGCTGATGTGTGTGTGTGCACATTATGGTGATGGGTCGCAAGGTGCTCATCGTCTCCGAAACCAAATTTATAACTAGGCGTAATACCTGCAGAAAGTGGAGAGAGAACAAGGTCTTCATTCATCTCTGAATCTGGCGCGGGGTGTATCTGGATTGACGGGCGAGAAGCATGTCCACCGATCGACCCGGCGTTTCCATTGGTACCCATCAAGTCGAGAGAAGCAGGAACTTGTGAATGTGAACAATGTTCGCTCGGTGAGTGGGAATGGGAATGGGAATGAGGCTCAGGTAAGGGTAGAGAATGAGAACGCTCGATCTGCGAATGAGAGCGTACGTGCGAATGAGAATGCGAATGATCATGACTATGATTGGCTGCAGGTGGTAAAGACGGGAAGTGTGAATGAGAATGAGAATGAGCGTGGTGAGATTGCGCTCGCGGACGGGAGGTTGCTGGTGGTGCCGAAAATGGAGGCGAATGTGAGTGAGAGCGATCATGGCCATTCTCTTGTGTATGTGAGTGCGAGTGCACGGAGGCAGCCGGTGCGATATGAGCGTTGCCATCCTCGGAAGCATGAGAGTGCCCATGTCCATGAGAATGTGAATGACCGCCCTAGAATAACTGGTTTGAATTGGGGCAGGTAGAGATGATGACTGAAACATACGTGATGATGGTGTCCACCCATAGCAAACATGCCAAAGAGATTGACGCCCAAGCCCAAGCTACTGACAAGAAGCAACTGGCTCGTGTTCATCTCAGGCGGATCCAGGCTAAACCAAAACGTTCAGTAGGGATTTTTGCGGCAAGACATGGATACATGCAGGCGTTGAACAGCTTCGAAAACGATAAATATAGATATCAGAATGAGGAAGATCCCATTAGCAAAACCAGACAAAGTCTCAATACGCCCGTAGCTGAGGGTAACAATCAATAAAGTGACGAGGTTTTAATTATAGATGCATACCCGTATGTGAAGCGTTCATTGGGTTCCCATGTCGCCATTACGGAGGCGAAAAGCCCAACGCCGATGGCCATGCAATCAAAAGCCATGTGAATCGCTTTCGTTCAGAAATGCGCAAGTGAGAAGACTATCACAAACTGAGCAAAGACATACCATCGGAAATGAGACCCAAGCTATTGGTCCATACGCCATAGAGCATTTGAATCAACATGTAGCACATATTTAAACACAAGAAATAAAATATCTTTCTAGATTCAGGATTCGAAAGGATGGTCTTAAGGTATGCCTTGAGCAGACGGGCGGTAGGTGTCCGAGGTGGCGTAGCGAAAGCATCGGTATTCTCGGGAAACATCCCTAGAATAGGCAGTAAGTTTCAGGGATCCAGAATTACATGAGAGATATACGGACCTGAAAATAGGCACACGGCCACCAAAAGGTCACCCCACGATGGAGGTTGAGTAAATGCCAAGACACCAAGTATTGCAGCAATGCCAGCGATAGTGGGGTAAGACAACTTAAAATAATGTGGACCATACGACAAGTGAGCCAATGAGCGGTCTGTAATAGGGGCGAAAAAGAGCAACGCGTATGCTATAACCGGTACCGAAGCGAGAGACATGAGGGGCAACACGGGGTCGTCTGGAAAACCGAGCTAGTTAGATATGGAGTGTCAGTGATAGAGCCGGTATTTGATTTCACCGGAGGGTTACATACAAGCACCAGTCTAAATAGGTAGAAAGGAAGGGCAAAGACGGACGCGCCGAGAGTTGTCAGAGCGATAGTAAAGGCAGAACCCAAGGAAGGAGACAAAACGCCGAGCGTGCTGTCCAAGGCACTCGTTGTAAGAGCATGAATTGTGAGGGCACCGTAGCCTGTCAGAACATGGAGAGAATTCGTGGAGAAAAGGCGCGTTTCTGTCAGAACCGAGATTACTAGGGCCAAAGTAATGAGCATAGACTTGCGAGCCTGCACAAGAATGACGATTTTCGAAATCAATAGACATTACAGATTGCGGTGAACATACCGAAGTCATTCTTAACAGAGTACTCGTCCACAAAGTTGAAAAATGAGTAAAGAGTATAACTCTGCATAGATAATGTTCAACCTTACAAGTTTAACAAATTTTCAACAGGGCTCACCGCTTCGAGGACAATCGGAACAGGGCGGTGAACAATGCCGCATACTTCACAAACATCAGGAGTGACGCCATGCCTAACACCGACCACTACCGAGCAGTGTCAGTTCCATCCGACATGTCCAGCGTGGCCACGCACTTCAATGGTCTTACGCTTGGCCATCTGCCCTGTAAACCCTTCCCAGACCAGAACACCCAAGCCTCCGCATGCCAGGACACGCATCACGACCCAGAACACACCGACGTCAAGGTCCAACAACCATTCCTTCGCGGCAAATATTGAGAATGTAACGAGCACATTCGAGAGTAAGATATTTGGGATGTGTCTGCTCGGAATTCTGCTCAATAGCGCACCAGGAGAGGGAGGTTGGCGTTTCTAATTAGCTCGCGTCCACTTCGGTGAACAGACACGTACGACGTGGAAAGGACAGTGGTTGGGTTCAAACTGATCTTGTTTCGAGTGCGAGCATCTGGCGCGGGCATGCTACCGTCGTCAATGAAGAGAGAAAAAGAAATAAGGCTCAAAGGAACGGACGGGCGTTGCGGGTGGCAATGCGAACACTGTGATTTCAAGTATACAATGCAATCCTAACGAGAACAAATAATGTCGACAATACATGATGCGTAAGATAACCAGGTATATCGCTACAAGTACAACGTATATAACTGTATTACATCCGAAAAGAAGATATGGTATGTAAGAAATCAGAATAGATCGGGTACTATAAGGTGTTGAGAAGAAGTCCAAATGTTTAAAGCTTACTTGTACTGTGACACGAAGTTGTGCCATGAATCCGCCGGTAGGTAGTGCTGATGCGGGCTGTCATCTTGCACCGGAGACATCATGTGCATATTATGATAACCAGACTGGGAGTATCCATAGTAATCATGCATAGGCTCCATCGGACTTTGACTGCCATACGCGTAGGACACGTCTTGTTGCATGGTATATGAAGAGGACGCGTCACCGTACCCTGATTGTGAGATCGGGTGGTAATTTGTCCATGGTGTAGAATTCACACCTTCGGTAAAACGAAGGCTGTCCGGGGAAGACATAGGAGCTGGCGAAGCGGGCTGGGAGATAGGACTCGACCCACTGTATGGAGAGGACGGTGATTTGCGCGAAACTAGCCTTGTCATACCCCCAAGCGTACTCAATTCCTCAATTTCACTCTTGATGATAGTAGGGGCAAACGGGAGCCTGGCTACATTCTCGCCATGTTGGGTATTTAACAGAGCTGCATGAGCTCGCTCCCGGAGCTTTTGAAGAATTGGCTGAACAAAGAACGTCAGAATAGACGGTGAAAAAGCGGCCTTTCAGACGTACGAGTATCTTGCAAGTGCGAGATGGATCTGTTACCTGACTAAACAAGTTGTATGCAGAATCCAGGTGAGATAATGCAGACGGTGCGATCTGCATCTTGGATTTGACAGCAATGGACCCGAGCACGATCTGACGAAAGATTTGAATGGCAAAGAATCCAAGCTAATGTCATAGCGTACCGCGCAAGAAAATACGTGTGTGAAAAGGAACCACATCCGTTCCGTCAAAGCCGGATGCTGCTTGAATAGGCTTCCAGTTAAGCCTACGAAAGAGCATGCGCTGGTATAAGCAGCTAGTACCGATTTTGAATATTTGCTGCCCATAGGATCGACAGGGTTATCCTCCATTGCTTGTGCAAAATACCCTCTGTGCATGTAAAACAGGGCTGAAAAGACAAATCAATGATAGAGACGGGGAAGGATAATCCGAATATCATTACACATTTCTTTGATTGCGAATGTGATGTAACGTTGGAATGTGAGCTGAACACTTGGTTGCTCCAACTCAATCCCTGCCTTGGCTCCGCCAAATCCAGGGACCTGGAGGCTTGGTGGCACATACCACTGGCGCACCCTGTTGTCAAGATCCTGAATAACTTTGTAATTGGGTGGCCGAGCACCAAATGCCTGATCATGCACAATACTCAGGCACTGAAACGAGAACCTATGTTTCCACGCAGCGACTAGATCAAAAGTGTCAATTCTGAATTCTTCGCGGGTCTTCTAAAGGAGACTCACAACTCATCTCCACTTCTCCTTTTGCATTTTTAGTCGTCTCATGGGGCAATTTGCTGTCAATGTGAACACTTGATAGTGATGGTGGGCGTCCAAATGTCAGACTCTGATTATTGTTCCATGATCAGAATCAAAAGGGGTTCGCTCTTCCATTCAAGCATTAGACGCCTTACCTGCCAAGAGTCGTAGGTCAGCAACTCATAAAATAGCTCACGTCGCTTCTGGGTCTCAACCGAGTCGAGCTTCCACTTGCCACTGTCACGATCTGTAAGCCTTTATGCATCAGCGCCTAGAACAGCCCTTTGGACGAATTGAGAAGCGCTTACGAAGCCCGATCTATAATCCAATGTCAGCAGAAGCGATCAAGATAAAAATCCGAATTTACTGACGCTTTGTGCCATTTTGACAACCATTCCCATGATCACCCACCTTGGACCTCCCATATCCGATAAAAACATAAAGTGACACATCAAGAGCTGAAATGCAGAAGTTTTTCAGAACGTTGAGGATCAAAGGACCAACGTGACTCACCAGTGCCTGAATGCCGGGAATCGTTTGCTCTTCTAGGATGGGGTCTAGGGCTAGTGCTGCGCGCGCCAACTGGTAGTATTGCATCGACTCTGGATTATGAGCAGGCCGATCAAGGTCCAACAAAGTGCCGATAGCCAAGACCATGAAAAGGACAGCCAAACAGTGTGCATTGATAGATGGGTGGAAGGTGCCATCTTGATTATAAATTGGTCGAAATATACTTTCGAAAAAGTCTTTCTCTGGTATCGGAGTATACCTAGGGAAAAAACGTGAGATACGTCTATGATTAAACCGGCCACATGACGAACATCCACGCTGCATGCCGAAAATACGTATCGCAGGTTTTTGTTGCGACATTAATCCGTGGTAGAAAACTGATGACCGATCCCCGTAGGGTTTCTGCCGTCTTAATGGCCGATGGAGAGAACGGGAAGGCGAAACTCAGCCATGGTATGTCAGTTGGTTGGGGCGAATCATGGCCTGAACTATCTTCCGATTCCTCGTAGCCTTCCTCGTTCTTAAGACACGTAAGAAGACGAAGAAATTTTACCAGACAATGACATACCTGAAGGAGATACTGTGGGTGTTGTAGGTCAATCAGTCCTGGTTACTGATTAATAGTCTAAGGACACACCCAAGAATTTGCAGTCTGGCCGAAAAAGGTTGAGCGACCGCCATGGGAAATTGATCTTAGAATCGTCAGTACATGATGGACAGCCGTGATGGGCCGGGTACCTACAGAGAACCCATTGAGTCTATGTTGTCATTTAGGTCACCCTTCTCATCTTTCCCATTAGGGAGATCCAAGCGTTCACGCTCTAGAGGGCGCTTGATCTGAAGAAGCTCTTCAGTCAATAATGGGTGTGTAAAGTTGGAGTGCAATGCGTGTGATTGTCCAAGAGCATCCTCTAGTGACCGGACGCGATTTGATAGCTGATTTATCTTCTCATGGAGAACTTCGGTATTTGCTAATACAAAGCTAAAGTGCAGCATAAGCGTCAATAAGGCGGGCGATTCAGGAAACTCACCGATTTCCCTTGCCGGTCGTTAATGAACCTAGCCGCGCGTGTATTAGTGAGGCAGCACGAAGGAAATTGAGGCTGCACACACCTTCTGGACAAATCGCGGAACAACCTTTCTTGACACAATTACTATACCAAAAAGTGAATATCTACAGCGCAGGAGAACGAGCGACGACAAAGACATACGTGCATGGGAAGTTGCGGCTGCATCTATGGAAATGACCTCATGTGAGTGTATATACCCTAATACTTCAGAAGACGAGCGAACTTGAGTTTGAGTCTAGGATTGGATGTAAGGGTGGGTCGCGAGAGTGAGATATCTGTGCTTACCTCCTGCATTCTGCGCACGAGAGAGCGACGCCGCGACGCTTGTGCCTGATGGGGAGAGTGGATGCGTCTGTGGGATACGGCGTCGTGGACATAAACTAGAACGGCGAGGGGAGATGATGGGAGTTGCAAGAAAGTAATGGAGGCTCGGCTTAGACGATCCTCCGTTAGGACGCCTCATCTCCTGAGAAGCCTTCGCTGTCTATATCGGGTTTCTACCACGCGACCATGTTTAATTCTGTTTGGTCCCCGGTTGTCTTCTCTATAAAAAAATTTCCAACACCGTTGTCTCTTCAACACGGACAAGGTTAGTTCCTCTGCCTCTTTCCTTTCTTTGATGAACTCTAGATGACGAGTCTGAACCCTGTGCGGCAGAGTTTCTCTGTCTCGCTGGAACGTGACGAGTCTTTACAATTTTTACCATTCATGCTTTTCTGAACTCAATCTCTGTCTGTCATGAACTTTTTCTGACCTCTCGCTTCTCAGCCGATACAATGTCGCCAGCTCACGAAGACGACTGGTCAGACTCGGACGATGATGTGGGATCGGACGTAGAAACATCTGTTTTGTTGGGTGTCCCGGACGGCCTCGTGCAGTCCGATACAGATATCAATGACGCTGCCGTCTCTCGTATTGGAGGGCACCCTGTACGAGCTATCTCGCCAATGTACTTCGATATTGCATACCTATGCTTATACGTTTCCGAACAAGGCTTTTCTTCCTTCTCGTGCACCCCCTTTTTCTTCGTCGCAGTGCAAAGTTTGTTCAAATCCCTGCGAGCTTCTCGTACAGATGTGGTGTCCATTTGAGGATAGTCCCATGGATCGTGCCCTCTATGTTTGGGGTTGCGCCAAACCTTTATGTCAGGGCAAATCAGGCAGGTGAGGCTGAATCGCCGGCCACTCTTCCCCAATCGTACTCATTCGGCTGCTTTCTCGTATTCGTGATTACATTGTATCAGCGTGCGTGCGTGGAGAGGTTTACGGCGCAACGACAAGTACGCGGCCAAACTGGAAATCAAGCTTGCCAAAAAGCGTGCTGTTGAGCAAGCAAAAGGTCAGGCCAAAGCTCTTGCTGAACAGCAGAAAAATACACCCAAAAAAAATCCATTTTCGGTATGTAGAGTAACACTGATTAAAACGGAGGTCCCTCATGTTTGTAGATGAACGCTCCACCTGTAGACATGTTTGGATTTGGAGCACAAGTATTCGGAGATACTCCTCCACCAAGCTCTGCCGAGCCTAAACCTGATGAAGATGACCATTGCGACAACGAAAATGACCTAGCGAACGACGAATCATCGTCCGAGGATGAGCTTCTTTCGGCGATGGCGTCAGTTACCGTCACCGATTCGCCGTGGAAAGTCGCACCCTCCTATCCAACGCTCTATCTATCAACGGTATCGGAATATCTTCCCCCACAATCAAAGTTAAAAGTTCCGCATGATACGCAAGTTGACTCTCTGGATGACGGGGACCGCAAGGGTGGCAAGGAGAAGGATATTTCATGGGCGTCTGAGCCATACGAAGACTCCCTTGAGATGGACCATGTCTTTGAACGGTTCACCAAACGTGTTGCTTATGAAGGTGAACAGTGTGTCCGGTCAGTCTTTCCGTACTATTTATATAGTAGTCTCTTACACTTTCTCACCGGTGATTTCTTAGGTATGAGCTAAACGGCACGCCGCTGCCTTTCTCATCCGACAAGATCTTTGCCTCGCTCTTCCCTTCCCCACCAGCGCCCACCCTTCCTGTCACCAAAGGAGCCTTTACCGTCGTAAATACTCCCAAACGCACTTACTTCCCCACCGGCATCCCGGCATGCCCAATCTGTCGTAGTAAACGTGTCTTCGAGTGTCAGCTCATGCCAAACCTCATCAACGTTCTCAAGCGCCCAAATGATGCTGGGAAACCGCAGTCGGATGAAGAGCGGCGGAAGTCGGTAGAACGTTTGTTGAAGTCCAGCGCCTCGGACGAGTGGGGGATGGATTGGGGGACGAGTATGGTGTTTTCCTGTGAGAAAGACTGTTGTTTCGATGACAATGGGAAAGAAGCGAGGGAATGCTGGAGGGAGGAAGTTGTTCTGATCCAGGCGGCTATCTGAACTATCTTTCGAGGACACAGATCACATTTAAGATCATCTCAGTTTGAAGATGATGAGAAACACGTATCAAATTTGTTCAAGGCTGGTGGGACCATCGGATGTGGCGTATGTCAGACTGATACGACGTCAAGATGGCAAGGCATTATTACTCATGAAATAAGTACTTAAACTACATTAGGTCCTTGCGGACTTGAGGTTGATTTTCAACGTCAATGTTCGATTGAAATCAGGTCTGGGTGGCACTTACGTAGGTTGATCAGCAGGCTGCGAGGTACTGTGTTTGCCACAATAATCCAAAAGCAAACGTCGGTACAAAAGCCTTTTCTGCCACGTCGAGCTCCGAATCCGAAGGCCCAGGAAGCTAAGCACTATAGAAGTTATGAATTTTTCTTTGTTGTCTGGACAAATAGATTTACAGCCCTTTATTTTGCGGGTGATTGTAACATAATGACAAAGTTGAGAAGGTGTATTATTGCTTGACAGAAAAACACATCGAGAGGGAACGATTTGAATAAGGGCCGACGAGGCGACGTTACACTATCCAGGTATAGATATTGTCCCGACGAGTTCAGATTGCATCGGAGACCCTCGTCACGATCGGTACACAGCTCTCAGGGACATTCTGAATCGAGTGATCCGTCACGGATGGGTCCCTCGCTGGATGATCGAGGCTCGAGGTTGCCTGGATGGAGACAGCGGAAAGAAAGATGGAGAAAAGGGTTTGAGCAGGGTCGAAATCAAGATCTGTATACACCGACGTTGACGGACAATTGCACATGTTATGGTTTCCAAAGTTGTGTGGCTGATTTATCTAGCTGTACTAGCCTATGCGGCGATGGTCAACTCAGCATGGGCGCATTGTACATGCCAATATAACAGAGCAAACTTCGACTTCAATGATGAGCATGACTAGAGGGCCCGGCGCAGGAAAAAAATAGAATGGAGTACAGATAGAATTTTTTGTGCGACAGATCTGCCGGTGGGCACGCAAAATGCACATGTGTATGTCAAAGACTGAGCGCGTTTCCGTACGTGGACAGTCGCGCTCTGTTATACTTTTATTTGTGTGTTCGGCTGGGCTGCCCCTGAAATATGTTTTCTTTATTGTAATACCTCAGATCGTCTCACAGTAACGTGCACAAACCTGAGGGGTATGGAACGTTTTTCAAATGCTACGTTACTAGTACTTACTTACCCGGGTTCCCCAGTTGTATCACTTATAGGTAATGAATATAGTTCGTCTCACATTAACGTGCACGGAACTACTAAGATTCTGCTGGTTCAAGTTGATTCTCGATAGTCTAGACAAGCCAAAGGAGACGAAATCTAAAGCACTCGTGTCATGAACGCCCCGTCTCATTCACGCCTTCACGCCAAGACCAAACCCGATTTCCGATCTCCGAATCCCAATCACC